>PISX010003588.1:0-135059 GCA_004024625.1 Mellivora capensis
TTCACCTAGTTTCTCAGCAGCCTGAAAGATGTTGGAAATGGCATCCAGAATGACCAGAATAATTTTGGTATCTTTTGCAGTTAAGAGGTTCATCAATGGTTCTATTATGCCACAATGGACGAGGTATACAATCTGTTCAACTGTCCCACCACTTGTATAGTTGGTCACAGCCCAGACAGCTTCCTTTTGTGTCTTAAAGAAGCTTCTAGGAGCTACTGAGTTGCCCATTGTGACCCCTGCACTAAGAGCCATAGGAAATATTGTCACTGGGACAGATGACCAGACTCAGGTTGTGATAGATGCAGGAGCGCTTGCTGTCTTTCCCAGCCTGCTAACGAACCCCAAAACTAATATTCAGAAGGAAGCCATGTGGACAATGTCAAACATCACAGCTGGCCGCCAGGACCAGATACAGCAAGTTGTGAATCATGGATTAGTCCCATTCCTCGTTGGTGTTCTCTCTAAGGCAGACTTTAAGACACAAAAATGAATTTTATATTCTGGACTCAAGTGCTTTGTTAGATATGTGTATTGCTAATATTTTCTTCTGGTTTCTATGGATGGCCTTTTCATTTTCTTAACGGTATCTTCTAATGAACAGAGGCTTTTAATTTTAGTTTTGATGAAGCCCAATTTATTTTTCCCTTTATGTTTAGTATTTTTAGTGTCCTCTCTAAAATACCTTTGCCTAAGCCAATATATTCAACAATGTTTTCTTCCAGTATTTTAGAGCTTTAGCTTTTACATTCATATCTAGGATTTATCTTGAATTCATTTTTGTGTGTTCTCAAGGACGGGTCAAGATTTCTACACTTATTTCGTTTTATCATGCAGGGAACATCCTGGTCTGGTCACCATGCACTTGTGCAGGTTTGGTTCAGCTTTGCCGTTAAGTCTTAGGTGTATTCTTAATTTTAGGACATTGTCTTTTCTGATAATGTATGACATTTCTATGGTTTCAGTAAAATCCGAAGGTCTTTACCAAGGTCCTGAAACTCAGCGGGCTGCAGACTCCAAACTCTGCCTCAGCAGCAGTGCACAGCTGCTGAAATCTTGGAGCACCTTTTTCTACCAGGTTCCTTAGCATCTCTTAAGCATGCACAGCTCAGAAAAGAGCAAAAAATCTGAGGAGAATTTATATGCAGATATAAGGGCTTCCTACACTGGGGCTCTCTCCTTTCCAGGATTTGCCTTTTCAATTTCCAGCTACTCTGACAGCCTCAACTCCACCCTGTGATACCACCTCAAGCACACGAGACTGAGTTCTAGTTACTCCACTCTGCCTGGGGAGCTAACAGGAAGCAAAGGTAGCTCACCAGCGTGGATCCCTTCTTTCAAGGGCTTAATTCCTTCCGGTTTCTGTCAGTTTGATTATTTTCCAGGACTTTTGAGTAGTTTTTAAAAAACTTTTATCCAAAGTTGATAATGGTTTATGAGTGGGCTAGTCAGTTTTAAGCTAAGGAATCCCTTAATACACTTTTATCCACTAAAATGTTGAAGATTGAGGAAAGCAGGATCCTTGCCCAGAACAAAAGAAAGGATCAATGAATACCTCTTCAGATATACACTCTTGGATTTGGTTTGCTAATATTTCCTTTAGGATTGTTAAAATACATTTAAAAGCAAAATTAATTTTCAGGTTTTCTTTTTTTTATACCTCATAGTAGTTTATATAACAAAGACAATGATCACATACCTGTGTCCTGTGCCTGTTTAAAGTACAGCTCTAAGGTAGAAATTTTCAATTTCTTTGTTTTTTGCCTTAATCAGTTTTCCCTAACCTTTTGAGTCACTTTTGAGAATTTAAATTTTTGTAGAAATCATTTTATCTTGATAGTAAAATTCGTTACAAAGCTGCAAATAGCATTTTCTTATATTAAAATCTTTTTTTTTTTTCTGTATCTGTGGGCTTTATATTTGCTTGGATTTTCTATGGAGATAAGCACAGTAGTGGCAAACAAGGAGAGTTTCATCTCTTCCTTCCTATTTTTCATATTGTTCCTTTCTATTTATTGTCCTGTTGCATGGAGACTCGGTGTTCTAGTATAAGCAGGGAAGGCAAGCATCCTCATCCTGGCCCTTGGTACTAAAATTAACTTCAATATTAAATTTGATTAAAAATTGTTTTAACAAATACCTTTTATCAGGTTAAGGAATTCCTTATCTATTCATTTAGTAACAACCACCTGGAAAACTACTTGGGTTTAGCATCTTTTTCTGAATGTTGATTCAATTTCTTTAGTGAAATCAATTCTTAAATCATTTTTGGTAATTTACATTTTCTAGAAAATGGTCCAATTCATCTAAGTATATGACAGAGTTGCCACAAACCATTCATAATATCCTAATATTACCTTATGACTTCAGAAGTCTCTATTATTATATTTATAATTACAGGCATTTTTGCTCATTCTTACTATTACCTTTTCTCTTTTCTCTTCATCTTGCCTTGAGATTTATTTTCCCAAGGTTTCCAGAAAGCCAGTTTTTTTATTTTATTGAATCATATTGTTTATTCTTTCTTTTTTTTTTTTTAAAGATTATTTATTTATTTGACAGAGATCACAAGCAGGCAGAGAGGCAGAGGGAAGCAGGCTCCCCGCTGAGCAGAGAGCCCAAGGGGCTCAATCCCAGGACCCTGGGATCATGACCTGAGCAGAAGGCAGAGGCTTTAACCCACTGAGCCATCCAGGCGCCCCTGTTTATTCTTTCTATTTAATTATTTTCTGGTCTTCTCTTACTACTTTTTTTTTTAAGATTTTATTTATTTATTTGACAGACAAAGATCACAAGTAGGCAGAGAGGCAGGCAGAGAGAGAGAGAGGGAAAGCAGGCTCCCTGCTGAGCAGAGAGCCCGATGTGGGGCTGGATCCCAGGACCCTGAGATCATGACCTGAGCCGAAGGCAGAGGCTTAACCCACTGAGCCACCCAGGTGCCCCTCTCTTACTACTTTTTCTACTTAAGATTTACCCTGTAGTTTTCCTTCTATATGCTTATGTAAATTCTGTAAATTCTGAGCTCATTTATTTCCCATTCTGCTTATTTTTAAGTCAATGCATTCAAGCTGTAGATTTTTCACTAAGTACTCTATCAATGTGTTCCAACAGTTTTAATATGTAATACTTTCATTATGGTTATTTTCAAAATATTTTATGAGTTCTACTGTGATTTTCAGCATTAGTGCAGGAGTTATTTAGGAATATGCTTTCAAACATATGTGTCTTGTTGTTATTTCCCCCCAGCTTTTTATTGTGGCTTCTTATATAACTGCATTGTGGTCAGAGAACACAATCTGAATGATGCAAAGTCTGGGAAATGGAATTCAGAATTCCTTTGTGGTTTAACACATAATCAATTTTTTAATAAATGTTCCCTATGTTTTTGAAAACAATGTATATTCTCTATTCATGGAAATAAATATAAACATACACATATGTAAAATACATGTATTCTTTACTATTTTTGTTTAATCTACTGAATTCTGATTAAAGATATGTTTATTAACTTCCACTAACTTGGTAATTCTCCATATTTTGCTTCTTTGCATGTATTTTAGGCTATGTTATGAGGTACACAAAGTTTATCATGATTCCATTCCCTAATGGATTATTTGTTACTAGTATTTTGTGTCTTAAGCTCAATTACACCTAATGTTAATCTTCCTACACTAACTTTCTCTTTATCAGTATATCCAAAGCTTATCTTTTTCTATTATCCCTTTCCAATCTGTGTTTATTTTAGGTATGTTCTTAGAAGCCCTTTATAGGAGGGTCATACCAATCAACGAACCAATAAACCTGATCAGACTGTCTTTTAAAGGTTAAATGAGTTTTTTATTGAATACCCTTCTATTGGGGGAGATTCTTCATTTTCCTCCTTTCCTATGTTCTTTTGTATTCACAGGCTTTGTTTTTGTTTTTTTTCCAAGTTTCTTTTACTTTACCAGATACTCAAGATTGCTATCTATTTTTTCAGTAGTTATCTTTTAGATGTTGTAATTCAAATACTAAAACAAACTTCTGTTCTAATAAAGCCCAAGTGGGAGTATTCTGTGTTTCTGTTCGCCTCTCAAATTCTCAGATTTGGTGAAAAATTTATAACCTTACTTTCACTAATCTCTAACTGAAATTTTGCATTCTACTTATGAATATAAACAACAAACCACGATAGTATTTACAGTACCCATCACTAGCGAAGATCACAGGTAATTACACATTATATTTCAGCTTTAATAGATACCTAGAATAACTATTTACATTCAAAAATCACCTTGAAACTACAGTAGCTATTAGAACCATCACTTCCTAATATGTTAATAAGCATATATTACTATAATACAAACTTGTAAAAATATCTCATAGCTATACTTCGATATAATTGGTTCCACTTGTGATAATATGTGTTCTGATTTGTGAGTTTAAAAACATTCTAGGAAAGGATCTACTACTAAAGTGTTCACAGCATAAAAAAGGTTAAGAAAGGGGCACCTGGGTGGCTCAGTTGGTTAAGCGACTGCCTTCGGCTCAGGTCATGATCCTGGAGTCCCGGGATCGAGCACCACATCGGCCTCCCTACTCGGTGGGGAGTCTGCTTCTTCCTCTGACCTCTCCTCTCTCATGCTCTCTCTCTCTCTCTCCCTCTCAAATAAATAAATAAAATCTTAAAAAAAAAAAAAGATTAAGGAAAAAAAAAACTGGTGCACTTGTGATGAGCAGTGGGTGATGTGAAGAATGGCTGAGTCACTCTATTACACGCCTGAAACTAATATAACACTGTGTGCTAACCGTACAGGAATTACAATAAATAAAAACAAAATAATAAAGTTTATCATGTCTGGAGTGAATTTGTATTTGGGTTTTGTTGGCTGTTTTTGTTAGTATTAATATTTTCCATAGTGTGTCCATACTTATTCTGGAAATAAGGCTCATTCTGGAAATAAGGCTCATTCTGGTAGAAGCTCTTCTGGTTCTCTCTCTCTCCTTTTCATCCACTCTCTTTCTGTACTCCCCCATCTGTGTTGTCCTATGAGCCGTAGCTACATTCACCTGGGTCTCCATTCCAGAGGTGGTTCAAAGAGCATTATAGAGCCTGTCGTGGAGTCAGCAGGTACGATGGTTAAATTCCTATTTGTAAGGGTATGTCCTCCCAGCTCTCTAGGCTTTCAGTCCCATTCAAGTTCAGGCAGTGGATAGTGATTAATGCAAGTTTGTTTCAGCCTTTTTTTTTTTTAAATTTTTTTTAAATTTAATTTTTATTTAAGTTTAGCTAACATATAGTTTATTATTAGTTTCAGAGAGAGAGTTCAGTGATTCCTCAGTCTTATATAACACCCAGTGCTCATTACATCATGTGCCCTCCTTAATGTCCATCACGTAGTTACCCCATCTCCCTACCCCCTTAAGTTTTCTTTCTTGAGCAAAACGCCCTGACTCCAGTTCTTGGCTTCAAGCAGGAAATTAAAATCCAATCCTCTATCTCCTCTTGTTAAGATGGCTTTTGTTGATTTTGGTAAGTTTCAAGGGAGAGGAATAAGGTAAAAATGTCTTCATGTTACCATTTTTAACCAGTTTTATAAGGCGAGCTCTAAGTATTGCTTATACATCATTCATATAATTTTAGTCTCCCTCTTTTTGTCTAGATTTTAATTTTATCTGAACTCAGGAATGGATGTTTTCTTTTTATCAAAAATGCTTTATTTTTAAAAATATTTTTATTTATTTGAAAGAGAGAGCGAGAGAGCACAAATAGGCAGAGTAGCAGACAGAGGGAGAGGGAAGGAGCAGAGCGCGTGATGTGGGACTCGATCCCAGAACCCTGGGATCATGACCTGAGCCAAAGGCAGATGCTTAACTAACTCAACCACCCACGTGCCCTTATCAAAATGCTTTAAAACATCTGTCTATTCTAGATAATCATACACTTTCTTTGACTTGTCAATATGGTAAATTAGTTTAGAATTTTCTAATAGACTCACTTTTCTGTCTAAATGAGCTGCATTTGATCACAGTATAAATTTCTTTTGAACAATTTAAGATTACACCAATATTCACAAGTGAAACTTGACTGTCCTTGTGTGTGTGTGTGTGATCTTTTTAAAGTTTGGTATTTTTAATGATAATGATTTCAGTAAGAAGTAGGACAATTACTAAAATCACCTTCTGATCTCATTGGGCTGTGTAAATCCAAATTCATTAACTTATTCTGGAATTTAGGAAATTTTCTTTTAGAAGTGTGGCCTATGTCTAATTTTGTTCTGCATTTTAGTATTGTGCTTGGTTTTAGTGTTTCTTTGTAAAATTTCAAGGGCCCAACACATGCTCAGAACCAAATGGCAGTACTCCAGGTAGCCTCCTCCGTGATGGCAAGAATTTCCAAGTCTTATGGAACTGAGCTGGTAGGCGGCAAATTTAATTTTGGGGTTGGATTTTTAGTTAAAAGATAAAAATCTCTAAAAACTCTAGTTTTATGTTGAAAGAAATCCAATACAAGGAATCCCTATGGTTAAAATGCTATTTTGTAAACATGTTTATACTTAGTCATAAGCAACAGAAAATAGGCATATTGTCCGGGTTCCAACACTGGCACTATTGCACAAGGATCATCGTAGTGGCAGATACTAACAATCCATCAGGCAAGAGAATCACACTTCTTAGAGAACAGTTTCTATACAAGCTCAGCTTCAGTGTTCTGGAAGATATGGCTTGGGGCAGAAGGGACCAGAGGAAAACAAACCAGATGGCCCCTGTTTTATGGCTTCCACAGAAAAAGGGGGATTGAACACAGTTGTGTTTCTCAAGAGACATTGGTTGTCTCATTAGTTAAGGGATATAAATAAGGAAGATGGATGAAATAGACAAAGGGAATTAAGAGGTACAAACTTCCAGTTGTAAAATAAATAAGTCACAGGATGAAAAGTACAACATAGGGAATGTAGTCAATATATTATAGTAACACTGGTAAGGTGACAGATGGTGACTACCTTACCATGGTGAGTACTGAATAATGTAGAGAATTGTTGATCACTATGTTGTACACTTGAACTAATATAACATTGTACATTCATTAATTATATTTAAAAAACCCCTGCAAAAGTAGGCTAAACTTAAAATCTTACTTTTTAAAAATGTAAGAAGGGATTTAAATCTGTGATCTGCCAGGTCTCTTCTAAATCTAAAATCCCATACCTCCTACCTATAAAAATATTACTAATGAAACAATGTTGAAGATGCCTTTATGCTGTTGCAGACACTGCCTCTGTGATAGGCATGACTTTCTGATTTGTGTTTCAGTTCTAACCACAGTTATTTATTAAGGCACAGTAATTTTTTCTTTTTCTCCTCTTGGGGAAATTTTTTCCCTAACAGCCTTGATATAATTTCCTTAAGTGAGCATTATCTACTTCCACTGAATCTTCTCTCCTTAGTATCTTATCCCCATAGTGCTTTTCTGCAATTTTAAATGTTTTTAAAATGAATCTTAATCTTTATTTATATTTATCAGAATCTTAAACTTTTGTTTATTTCTCCTAGGCATATCTTTCAAAAGTTCTTGTGTTTCAAAGTTATAAAAGAGATTTTTTTAGACACATTATCAGCTTCTTTCAAGTCTTATATACATACATATACACAGGTAAACACTACAATCATGTTTTAGCTTGTTAAGACAGAGGACTATACTAATAAGACTAAGGTTATGGGCTAGATTTCCAAGTGGATTAGTGAGTTCTGTTTATTTGTCCCACAGCCAAAGATTATACTCTTGATCCTAATAAGCTATTTTACAAATGTGCACCTTTTGTTAAAAGGTGATCTACAAGAATATGGATGGCTCAGTGGAAATCCATTACAACTATCAGAAAAATATTCAAAACACATACCGTTATAGTAGGGGAAGGATGGACCATTATTCCGACTCTTAATATGGTACTAGTAACTACAGTTTATTACATTTTTAGAAAATTATCTTTTATATAACTACATGCTGAGTGATGGATACTTGGAAACTGAATTTATATTTTGTAATATTATATAGTAACTCAGAAGGGTTATCAGAATTACCTTATGGTAATGATTTCCCCTGGGTTTGCCCGTATGAACCAGCTGCAGTTGATTCTGGCAGGATATTCAGAAGGCCAGCCTGGGCTTGTGATTATACCACTTGGTGCTCGAATTTGTTCTGGAGTCTCTCCACAAGCTGGAAGAAGCCAAAGCAATCTTAGTTAATTATTATACTTTAAAACAAAGCACTAAGTAAATCAGTGTTTATTAAAAAAACAAAACAAAACACACACATCAGACATCAAATCATTCACAATAAAATATGCCATCATCAACCTTAAAGATCTTTTATTATTAAGTAAGATATTTTATTTTCTTCCCTTTTAGTCAAATTTTTTCATTCTAATTAAGTACACATTTTGGGGAGGCATGAAAGTTTTCAAAGTGGGCCTGTGAATAACAGTTTAAAAGTCAGGATTATTAGCTTTAGCCATGGCTATTGATCAGCTGATTCATCTATCTTTTTTCAAAACTCACCTTTCAAATTCATTTTCTTTATTACAAACTAACTATAAAGTTCAATGTTTACTGAATTACTGTTGTTTAAGAGTACCATTTTGGTTTTTGGATACTTTAAATTAAAAGACTATTATATGAAGAGTCTTCTGAACAAAATAAAAAATGGAAAGCACATATAAACATAATAGCAAGATGCCGGATTGTTATGAAGATAGTGGGTGACTGGATAAAGACCGCAAAGCACTATACTTCAAAAGTACCGCAAAGTAGTTCTTTAATTTATTCTGTTAATATTTCTAAATTTTATTACAGGGTGATAAATGAATCCTAAATTATTTTAAGAATAAAGGCTTGAAGAGGTGACTAAAATATTATGTGATTAGGTATCTGAATATCATGAAAAAATACAGTAACAAGCTTAAACTACTACCAGCACTTTCCTAGTTTATTCTCCTTGCATGATCTTGAACTCTCAGAGTGATATAATTCACATCTTACCTATCCAGAGGTCAGCAGATAATGTGACAATTTATTCTCCCTCAATTTAAAAAATAGTCATTGGAGTCCAAAAAAAAACCATGATAAATGTTTTAAGCTTTCAGTAAAATTTAAAACCTTAAAACCTCTTATTTGATGTAATTTGATGTAGATTATCTGATTTTTAAAATAGCAGCAGATTAGAAGCAGCAAATTAGAAGTAAGGAAAATAGCTGCTCGAGGTCCAGAGACAGTTACCAGAAGTAATGGGGGCAATTTTCAGAATAAAAAAAGTATGTGCTGAAGTGAAAAACCATTATGGCTCAGAACATGTATAATACTGCCTATCTTCCAAAAGCTGAGAGAAGACTCTCTTTTTGTAATACTTAGTAGTCATATCTAGCTAAAAGAGTTACTGAGTGAGTACAGGAATCCTTGCACGCAAAGTGCCTGGTGTAGTATGTGGCTGGAACCTCCATGCTTTTTGAGTTCTGCTGTTAGTTTAAAAATTAGTTCACCCCATTAATAGATAGGCAAGTATAATTATAACTACAATTTGTAAAAATGGCATTTTTTTTTGGTAACAAAGGTTACAATCCACTCAATTAAGGCTAGAATGCTAAGAATTTTAAAAAGGTTTATCTATAATGATCAAAATAAAGCAAGCTTTATTGCAGAAGGAGTCAATCCTTATTTCCATAGAATAACCCATTCCCTGAAGAAACAGTGCAATCTAGATTTTGAAAGTATACTTTACTGAAGAAAAATTGTTCATGCCTAAAATGCATCTACGCTAGAATTAGGGTACATAGCCCCCAAAGGATCTTGTTTTCAATCACTTTTAGAAAAGAGACCCATAACATAGAATATTTCAAGGATATAATATATCAAAAGACTACTACACATCTTATTGCCCACTCAGAGTTGAAACTTCCAATTATTTTTGGTTAACTTTCATTAAGAGTAAAATTTCCCTTATAATTTTTTAAAAATTTTGATGAATGATACTTTAGAGAAAGACTAAATTTATCTAAATGTGAGCTTATTGACAATGACGTGCCAGAGGTTTGCTTTTAAATTTAACGAATTATCACGATAATAATTAAAGAAAAGATATCCTAAGTCATTTATCAGAACTTTTCCTTTCTTCATTATCTCTTGCCAAAGCATTTGGGAGTAGTATACTAAACAAAAAACCAGGAAGGAATAACTTAGGGCAAAGCAGACAATTTGTTAGCCTTTAAATAAATGGATAGAGTACTTACAGGGGGAAAAGCCAGGAAGAATTTCATTAGGTTTTGTTTTAAATTTCTACCCCCTAAATACTGAGAAACCCATAGGTGGTGCTCTTATTCCAAAAACCAAGTATGTTATGTTCCGATATGGATGCTCAGAAATACTATTGTGATTATTTTATTTTCATACAACTGCCCAAGAATAAGATACGCCAGCCATAAATAAGAATGGATATTTTAAGATTTAGTATTTCACATTTCTAATTCAATAAGTGCTTTAAAAACAAAATGATAGTATCATGTTGCTCCTTTAATTGGTTATGAACACATATTTTGACTTAACTTTGCACATTTGCAACATGCGACATGACTGAGTTTGGCATTTAGTTTCAAATCCAGCCAGTGGCTTTTTTATCAACACATTTTCCATGTGCTGTACATTGGGCATGTAGATAAATATACTCTAGAACAACCATAACTTCTTCCTTTCTCTATTTAAGAAAAGAATAAATTCAAATGCCAAAAGAGTAAGATTAACATTAGAAACCATTAAGAAAGTTTCTGTCCCTTTGGGTTAAAAATTTGGGTTAAGATCTATCTATCTATATATGTATCTATCTATAGATAGGTATCTATAGATCTATCGATCTATCTATATATATAGGTGGATCTGGAATCATAACATCTAGATGCTATCTGTTCAACCTGTCATTTACTGGCTTTGTCATAGTGTAAGCTATGAAACCTCTTTGGGTCTTGGCTTCCTTGTTTGTCAAAATAAGAAGTTGCTACTTGAATACCCCTAAGGTCTATTTTGGCCCTAAATCATGCCCATCCCCATCTCCCATCATCAAGATATATTTCTATACATTTCTGATGGCTCATCAGGATGTACTCATAAATTTTTCCTTGTTTTCTCACTTTTCATTTTCTCTCTGGCCTACTGAAACCAGACTTTCAATTCTTAACTCCATAAAAACCTTGCTAGCCCGCAAAACCATCACTGACCTTACTGCTGAATCAAAGGGATGCTCAATCCCCATCCTATTTGATCCCTCTGGAGTATCTAAGAGGGATTTGTTTTTTCTTGATACTCTAGTACCTTGACTTTGCTGACATCACTTCTTCTGGCTTACCTCCTACCTCTAACTGTTCTGTGTTAGTTCTCTATCTCTAGTTCATCCTCTTTGGCCAGCTTCTGGCAGGCTGGTGTTTGCAGTTCATTCCCAAGCCTTCTGCTCTCCTTGCTCTCTACGGAAGGTCTCATTTCATCCTACAATTTCAACTATGCTCTACAGTTCATGGGTTTAAGATCTCTAACCCAGAGATTTTACATAATCAAACGCCCACTGGACATTCCAACCTCAAATTCAATGTGATCAGAACAGTGTATTTCCCAAATCTTTCTTTTTTATCATATATTCTGAATCCTTATTGTCTTAGGCATCAGTTGGTTAAAGGAATAGTCACTTTACTTAATTCAAATAAAATAATATTACAGGCAATTTTGGGGCGCCTGGGTGGCTCGGTGGGTTAAAGCCTCTGCCTTCAGCTTGGGTTGTGATCCAGGGGTCCTGGGATTGAGCCCCGTGTCGGGCTCTCTGCTCGGCGGGGAGCCAGCTTCCCTTCCTCTCTCTCGGCCTGCCTCTCTGTCTACTTGTGATCTCTGTCTGTCAAATAAATAAATAAAATCTTTAAAAAAAAATTACAGGCAATTTTAAGGACTTCCAAGCCTTAAGAGCAACTAAAATGAGAAATTTCCAAATTAAACACTGACACTGCCTTCATCACCTCTTAGGCCTGCTTTATCTCCTAATATCTACCCCAATCTTCCAATTGACTTTTTCTGAGTCCTCTATTTTTTCATTATTTCAGTGTCTTCTAATGATTCCCCATTCCTAACTCATCGTAACCCTTCAGCTCAAGTACATACCATCAACTGTAATTTCAATTTTTCTTAGTTTGTTATATTTATATTAATGTTATTCATTTTATATTTTAATGAAAGATATGTGGTGAGATACTCACTTTGATAATACTTAAGCCTCCATCCCCTCACTTGTAAGTAGGGATTAAAACACTATACCTACCACCTAGTGTTACAAAGGTTAAATACAACTATTATGGTAAAGGACTTAGCACACTGCTTGGATTACAATAAACTGTCAGTAAATAACAGCACATGATCCCAAGTCAGACTGGTTGGTAGTAATGCCTGGAATGCTGTAGTCAGATGTGTTCAGACTAAGTGGAAAGAGGCAGTGACTATTCATTTAATACATACTGGGCACCATCATGCTCTGGAAAGAATGAGAAATTATGCCACCAATTAACTGGTTATCTGACGACATGGGCAGAAGGTAGGATAAGGATAAGGTTGGGATATATACCCACAAAACAGTGCTTTAGAAAGTGAATCTTTTTTTGTTTTGCAATGAAACTGTTTCTATAATTCTACTATTCTGAACGTCATCTTTCCAGACTTTGACTATACTCCCAATATGGGATATACCAAACCTGACATTCTTTTACCTACATTTAGTCTACCCATTCCTTCTCTAATGCTTATACATGATCATATATATAAATCTCTATATAAATATGTACATATACACACACATATTTTATTTATTTATTTATTTATTTATTTTATTTGATGGAGAGAGGGAGAGATTACAAGTAGGCAGAGAGGCACGCAGAGAGAGAGGGGGAAGCAGGCTCCCCGCTGAGCAGAGAGCTCAATGCGGGGCTCAATCCCAGGACCCTGAGACCACGACCTGAGCCGAAGGCAGAGGCTTAACCCACTGAGCCACCCAGATGCCCTGCATATATTTTTTTAAAGATTTTCTTTTTAGGGGTGCCTGGGTGGCTCATTTGGTTAAGTGTCTGACTCTTGGTATCAGCTTGGGTCATGATCGCAGGGTTGTGAGCCCACGCACTGGGCTCCATGCTCAGCAGGGGGTTTGTTTAAGATTCTCTCCCTTTATCTCCCCACCACCCGCCCCAGCTCACCAAAATACAAACTCTTTAAAATACATAAATAAGTCTTAAAAAATAAAATATTAATTTTTTTTCCTTTTTAAGTAATCTCTCCACCCAATGTGGGGCTTGAATTTACAATCCTGAGATCGAGAGTGGCATACTCTACCAACTGCGTCAGTCAGGTGTCCTGAGTTATATTTTTATTTATTTATTTATTTATTTTTAAAGATTTTATTTATTTATTTCTTTGACAGAGCAAGATTACAAGTAGGCAGAGAGGCAGGCAGAGAGAGAGAGGAGGAAGCAGGCTCCCTGCCAAGCAGAGAGCCCGATGCGGGACTCGATCCCAGGACCCTGAGATCATGACCTGAGCCGAAGGCAGAGGCTTAACCCACTGAGCCACCCAGGCGCCCTGAGTTATATTTTTATTTTTAATTAAATTGTTCCCCATTAGAAGCAAATGTCTTCATGGAGTAAGTGTGAAGCCCAGAGGATATGGATGCAAAGTCTGGACTGATCCTAGGTATGTGTCAGGGATAACTGACTGTCATTAGCATTTTGATTGCTATTTTGTCAGGGCTATCCTTACAAAGCTACAGAGTTGTAAGTGATGTGTACCAACACTACTTTTCTCATAAGCCCTGTTAGTTTAGTGCTTAATTTTGCAGACTGTCAGATTTTCCAGAAATGATTATATTTTAGTCTTTGTTCATTTTGCTTCCTTAATAGACCTCTTAACAACCAGTCTCAACTTTTGGTTCTTGGAATAGAAATATCTACAAAAAACATATCTACCTAATTTACTCTTTAGATATAAACAAGCATTCAAGTATTTTGGATGATGATAATCCATTATATCTACCTTTGATAAATTTCTCATAACTCTAGAAACAGAAACTCCCAAGTTAAGGAGGTTCCAATTCAAAAGACAGCAACTTTCCACTTGGACAGCATCTTCTCCATAAAATTATGTAGTGATTAGGTTATCTGATTAGCTCTAAAAAAGCCTATTTAATTCACAGTGGTTCTAAGAGGACAACTGGAATGAAAAATTGAAATTATTATAATGCTAGTGGTTAAGCTATACTCAAAAGCTAAACTAAATATATACAGCTTTTAACTTAGCCTGTTTGTTATCAATTAAGAAAGGGAGAATTAACTGAGGAATGAATAGGTAGAGATTCTCTGATAGTGTTCTTAATAAGATTTTGATATTAGCTTTCAGGTTTAGAATACCAAGGTCTCACTGCATAGTTCAGAAAATGGCAAAACTGAGAAATACTCAAAACTTCTTCAGGTTTAACCTGATACTATTTCTTAATCTCAAAGAAAAGCAAAGAGCTATGGTTTTAAACTAGATTAATGACTAATCAAATTTAAAGAAATCATTTAAAAAATAGGAAGTGTTCAAATAACTGCTATTTCATAGGACACATGGCAGAGGAGAGGAGAGAATGACTTCAAAATAATGTTAAAGAAACTGCCCTTCAATTTGAGATTTCATGGTTTTAAAGCCTGAGGAAAAAAAGAGGCAGGCAAGGAAATTTATGATTAGAACTGAACTACCTGTAAAAGGAAACAAAATGACAATTTCCTGTTCTACAGATGAAGAACTGGGTTTCTTTTCAAAACTGACAAGAGTTGACACTTTATGACTATAAGTAGCCTAGACTGAAAGTGACATGGAACCTTTTGCCTTTGGTTTTAATAAGCCACAAAACCGAAATGCAAAGAAAAATCAACTATGCTTTATTGACCACTGAAGTACATAAAATACATATGAAAGACACATGAAAAGAGTATGTAGGGAATTCATGCTCTCACGGAAATTGCAGTTTTGGAATGAGATATGCTTATTCATTTAATCCAAGAAACTTATAAATAGTTACGAGAACATAAAAAACAATATGGTCCTGAATGATACAGTATACTTTAAAGTCATTATAAACAATGCATCACATGGGCATATAGTATTATTAAACAGGCACAAAGAGCCACACATACAAAGAACCTGCATTATATAAGTACAGAACAGGGAGGGCTTACTTGACTATTAACACAGCATTTTTTCAGAATACGGAAGTAGGCAGAGCCAGAGTAAAGAAAGAGCACAATCCAAATCAGAAAAATTTAATGACCCAATTCTGTAGACACCAGTCAAGCCAACGTAGGCTACTATGAAAAGAAGTGATGTGATGCAAAGAAAGAAACTGGTAAGGCACAGAGGTTAGCTAAGAAGCTTCTGTAAACTTTTCCTTCACGGAAGTTCCTCTACCAAAAGCAAGAGCATGCTCCATCTGTTTATAAGCAAAGGAGAGCTTTATAGTCAGTTGTGGTCACCATCATTTGACTGTCTCGTTTTCAGAGTATGGTGTTTTATAAATATTAACTCCATTATGGCTGATAATACAAAAGCAATTCCAAATGTTGAAAACACTAGCAAGAAGAAAGTAATTCCAAGGAAATAGAGGTACTTAAAAAAAGTGCCATCTCCTAGATAAAGAAGCAGCAAAGGGTGACTACCGAATGGGACTTAGGATTTGAGAAGGAAGATTCTGAAGGTTGACGAGGAAATCACATGATATATGGAAAAGACTGTGCCTGAACGAGAAATGTCAGGCACTGAGACGTGGAAAATTAGGATATGCAGACAGATGATTAGCATGCAAACCAGACACCTACTGGTCCAGTTAGTTTAGGAGAAGGGCAGCACTTTGAAACTTAAAGGTTAAGTATGGTGCACAAGCCTGAAGATGAGGTTCTTGTTGCAAGTCAGAGGTTTATGGTTCATGAGCTGAAGGGCCATGCACACAATCAAAGGGAGGAGTGTGTGGTCAGGCTTGTGGATCTCATTACTAATGATAATGCTGTTGTATCAGGTACTTTTTTTTTTCTTTTTTAAAGATTTACTTATTTAGAGGGGCAGGGGAGAGGGGCAGAGGGAGAGAGAGAATCTCAAGCAGACTCCTCACTGAGCACAGAGCCCAATGTGGGGCTCAACTTCATGACCTGAGGTCATGATCTGAGCTGAAATCAAGAGTCGGATGCTTACCTGACTGAGCCACCCTGGCACCTCCCAGGTACTTCCTTTTAATTCTTAGTACTATTTAATTCTCTTCTTATTCCTATTTAACAGACAAGAAAGAAAAATGGAGGCACAGAGAAATCAATTTTCCCAGGGTCACAAAAAAGCTAGTGAAGTGTCACAACTGGGATTTGAACCCGGGCAACAGGCTCCAGAGGCTGCAGTCCTAGCCACTAAGACACACTACTGCCCTAGCGAATTCCGTACGACACTTGGAATAATTATCAGGAAGATAGGGGGAGCTGCCTCAACAGAATTTCAGTGAAGAAAACGTAGTTTATTTTGTAAAAACGTTCTCTTGCTCCTGTATTAACACAAAGAGAAAAGATTTTAAAACTTGTCAAGACTGATTCCTATTTGCTACAAATCTATGTAGTGACTGAAGGCAGGACTAATCTGCTTCTTGGTTTCTTTGGAAGAGTATTTCAGGACCCACCTTTAATAAGAAAAATGTACAGACAGGAGTTAATTATAGGCAAGATATCTGGGGCACGGGGTAGAACAGCAGCAATAAAGGGAGGCAGTGAAGGCTGAAGGAGGTATTTCAAAGGAAAGAGGAACAGAGAAGGGGAAAAGCAGGGAAGGCCGGAGGACTAACAGAAGATGGTAGTATTCTTTTTTTTTTTTTTTAAGATTTTATTTATTTATTTTACAGGCAGAGATTATAAGTAGGCAGAGAGGCAGGCAGAGAGAGAGGAGGAAGCAGGATCCCCGTGGAGCAGAGAGCCCCATGCGGGGCTCGATCCCAGGACCCTGGGATCATGACCTGAGCCAAGGGCAGAGACTTTAATCCACTGAGCCACCCAGGTGCCCCAGAAGATGGCAGTATTCTTAATGTTAAGACAGAGTTTAGAAAGCAAGCGTGTGGAGTATGAAGTCTATGGGCCACTGAGAACACTGGGCAAGTCTCAAGAGAGCATCAGAATTCAAAGATGAATGAAGAGCAAGACTGGTCCTCTGTCAGGCTGTCCTCTACGACACAGCTAAGCCCCAGCAACTTCCACAGGAAACAGGAAGTCCACCAATAGGAAGAAACAACTTCAGTTTGAAAGTTCTCTTCTTGCAACTGATTGGGTTTGTCACCCATCCCAGTGTCCTGATTTCTTTACCTTTTGTTGCCCAGACTCCTTGAACACCTGGTGTCCGAGCTGAACTCTCACACAGTGTAAATGCCAGAGCTGTCAGCACACTGAGGGTGGACAGCACTGGAAGGAGACGGAGATTGGACATGGGTGGTGATCCCTTAGATTTACTCCACATTTCATTCCAACATTTTCAGAAAGTCTGAAAACTGAACTTCCCCTTTTATGGAAACAATTACTGACACTCTAATAGCAATATTTCTAGTCTAAGATGGGAAGGTTTTTAATTGTTATTTAAAAGGTAAGATCAGGAACGCCTGGGTGGCTCAGTTGGTTAAGCAACTGCCTTTGGCTCAGGTCATGATCCTGGACTCCCAGGATCGAGTCCCACGTCGGGCACCCTGATTGCCAAGGAGCCTGCTTCTCCCTCTGACTTCTTCCCTCTCATGCTCTTTCCCATTTTTGCTCTCTTTCTCAAATAAACAAATAAATAAAATCTTTTTTTTTTTTAAAGGTAAGATCAGTACAAGCAGGAAAATTTATATTAAATCTGTCACTCACACTCAGGACTCTCAGTATTTTCAAACCTGTTACTAGAAGTCACACATTTCTACTTTAAGCAGAAAATCCTACATCTAGCTGCTTATAATTAAATGAATATTCCTTTGCATTAGCATAGATACTTAAGAATGAATGCAGCAATATATTTATTCCTATTATTTTAAATAATGTTTTTTGAGGACCAAAATATTTCATGTGGTCTTTGACTCTAATCAAGGCAGGTAACCCCTTAGTTTCTTGAGGGCCACTAAAGTTCAGAACAAACAGTGATCAAGGGTTACTTGGCAGTAAAATAGAATATATTTTTTAAAAAGTGAAAAGAGGCACAAAATATAGAAAAAGAAGGAAAAACAGAAAAAAAAAGAAAAACCCACAGTTTTTCCAGTTCCAAAAGGGTCATAGCACAATATGACTAAGATAAGGAGAGCACCCTTAATAGAAATATCCAAACAGCTTTATCCTAAAATTTCTAAGTAGTAAGAGTAATTCTGAATTTTGCCAGCAAAGCATAAGATAAGGTAAATGGTGGAAGATTCACCTTTTATATCTTTTCCTAAGGACCTGAATGGCAATTATTTTCCTGTAAGGAAACTATTGATAATGGTACCTCTATTTCCCAATTTTAAGTACTACAGAAGACTAAAATGCTAAGCAAGCTACTACTTCTATTTCCTGAATGGGAAAAAATGTTAATTTTGAAGTTTACTGTGATTCTTGTGGAAAAATAGAAGAGGCAAAGCAAAAATCAGCACCTGAGCAAACATAAATTGGTCTTGACGCTCATGATTTTCTAAGCCATTTTTATCACCTTTGACATAGTTCTTTTAGTATACGTGCATCTTTTTCCAGGAGTATTCTAGTCTTAGTGTCTTGTCAAGAGTGATACCCAGAAATAAGCATACTGTCCAGAGTGTGTTTCAAAGAGGAGTAAAGAAGAATTCCAAGGGTGCTTGGGTGGCTCAGTCAGTTACACGTCTGCCTCTGGATCAAGCCCCCTACCAGGTTTCCTGTTTCTCCCTCTCCCTTTGCACCTCCCTCCACTTGTGCTCTTTCTCAAGTAAGTAAAATCTTAAAAAGAAGAAGAACAACAACTTCCATCTACTTTGTTCTGGATACTGTATTTCTAGTACTGTAGTTTAAGACAAATCAGCTCTAACTGACAAGGAGCTATTAGTCCACTGAAATCCAAAGTCCACTCTGCTCCTCCGCCAAGTGACTGGCTTTTGCACAACAGCTGCATAGTACATCCAATCCAAAGTCAGGCCTTAGCAAAATCACAAATAATTAACATGCTATCACACTTGGAAGAATTATTCTCAAAGTAGAAAGAATTATCCTCAGAGTTACAGAGTAGAAAAGAAAATGTCAAATGTCTGAATACAACGTGTTATACCTTCGCTGGATCTGGCCTACGCACTCGAGTGGGTGAGTTTCACTTCCACCATCTAAGCCTCACACGCTGCTGTCACATTACCACCTGTTCTGCCCATGGTCCGGGTGCTCATACTTACTGTTCTGACACTGAATTTATTTACTGCTTCTTATAATAATATAAAATTATACCATATAATAATCTTGCTATAAATATGCAGTTGTTCAACAGACTTGATAATACATGAAATACTGTGATTATATAACATAGAACTATGCTTCATGTAAAATATATTATTGTATAATAAAACACTGTAAGTAATACTTAATTATATCCTATGTAATGTTACTTATAAAAGTACAATACATTAAATTATGATGCTACCATTACTTTCTTTTCTAAAAGTTTTAGGGAGCGCTCTACTCCAGAAGCTTAAGCTTCTCATAAATAAACTCTCTCAATACAGGCAATGCCTTTAAAAATTAATAGTGTCCTAAGCTCTGTGTATTATTTTTTTAAAAATGTACTTCATCTTGTATTCTCTACTCAATTTATTCATTTGAAGGACAGTTTCTTGGCTTCACATTATGTTCTATTTTTTCATATTCTGAAATCCTAAACACCCTAATGGATTCAGTATCACCTAAAATATAATAAACTTTCTTCCCTTTCTTCATTTAAAACACGGATAAAAGATAGACCACATAATACTGGTCAAAAGAACTGGTAAAATTCTTTTTATTAAGTTTAGTAGGAGGTCCAGTGTTTGAGTAATTGCAAATAATATTAAAATCACATAGGAAAGGTACAAAGAACCACTTATACCTGCTGTTTTATTCATGCAACTTCTCTATATTTAAAAAATAATTGTAAACTGCTATCAAATAATTATAGTTTAGGCTTTATTTCTTTTCAGAAGATCTGAAAATTCTAGGATAATCAAAGTGTTATCAAACTGGATGATCTTCCAGGGATACTTCAAAATACCACATTATAGTATTTAAGCCTTAAATAGTGGCTAAAAACAAAAGCCACTTTACTATAGTGCTCCATATTAATGCAAAATATTACTAATTAATTTGTAAGCAAAATAATTGCAATTTAGAAAATAATATATCCTAACTAAAAAGGCCACAACTAATAATTATTTATTTTAAAGGCTTATAGGATCAGCAGTGTGCTAGGTCTCTGAGTTCTAAAATACAAACTGTAAAATGCAAATACAAAAGCACAAAGATGATGACTTTTCAAAAAAGATTTATTTATTTGACAGATAGAGAGAGAGAGAGAGAGAGAGAGCGCACACAACCAGAGGGAGCAGCAGAGGGGGAGGAAAAGCAGGCTCTCCACTGAGCAGGGAGCCCGATGTAGGGCTCGATCCCAAGACCCTGGGATCATGTCCTGAACTGAAGGTAGATTCTTAACTAACTGAGCCATCCAGGTGCTCTGATGACTTTCTTTAATTATTTATTTTAGAGAGCGACAGAGCGAGTACATGGGTGAGTGGAGGGAGGGGCAGAGGATGAGACTCTCAAGCAGACTCCCAGCTGAGCAGGGAGTCCCACCTGGGGCATAATCCCAGCACCCATGAGATCATGAGCCTGAGATCACAACCTGAGCTGAAACCAAGAGTCAGAAGCCTAACTGACTGAGCCACTCAGCTTCCCTGATGATGACTTTCATAGAATAAAAATTCTGACAAAACAAAGGGCGAACAATACTTAAAAACTACTTGAAGTCTATTTTATATACTCTGCTAATTCAGTTAATATAAACAAGGATTAAGAAAGGAACTTTCCTAACTTGATATTCTCTTTCTCTGCTCCCAGAAATATGGCTTTGCCTGACAAAGAAGTGCAGGTTAAATATAAAGTAGTCTCAAGATAAGCTGACCTTGGTACAGATGTTGTAAGGTAGGAACATTCTGAAGCTGTGTCACGGATGAATTGGGAATAATATGTTAATCCTCATATGCAAAAGCTTTCTATTTGAGAAAGCAGCAAGCTCCAACATCTGTTCCTATTAGCAACCAGAAAAACCTTTAAATTTCAAGGTAGTTTTGCCTAACGTATATGTAAGAAAGTCAATCTCATTCTCTTATTCTTTGCAATGTCACAACTCCAGGCCATGAATAAAAAAGAGAAGTAAACAATTACATTTCTGAACAGTCTGGGGAAAAAGAAAGGTTGGACTTCAATAGAAACATAGTAAAAGAAAAGTTAAATTATAGAAAAACATGATCATACCCAAGGAAGTGTTCTCACTCATTGCAGATAGCTATGTAAACTGATAGAATCCTTTTTCAAAGCTATCTAGGAAAAGGTTTCTCAATTATTTATGATCTTTGATAGAGTAATTTCCACTTCTAGAAATATTTGTGAGAAAAGTCTTAGAAATAAAAGACAAGATATAAATTAATATGTCCCTTGTAACATGACTGAGACTAGGGAAAACCCATTGGGAACAATCCACTGATATGTTTAAGAACACTACAACATAGATACTGAATGGAAACTTTATACAGGCATTAAAATAGTGGTTATGAAAAAAATGTAGTCTATAAAATGTTAAATAGAAAGTGCAGAAGAATATATATTATTGTATAATAAATAAATAAAATCTGTGAAATGAATAAAAATCCTGATTTGGAATTAATTAATAGGGAGGGCATAATCAAATTATTTCTAGAATTATTGATTTAAATAAATATCACAGATAATAGAGTAAAATTCAGCTTGAAGTAGATAAATTTAAAAAGTCAAATAGATTTAATTTATGCAAAGGTCTTGTTATAAATCAATCTAACCTAAAAAATGTCTCATTCTATGCAGCAGATGAGCTGTAACTTAGGTGTTTGAAAAGTTTAGACATTTAAAGAACATGAGACATTTGATCTAGACATTTTTTAAAAAGAATGTTAAAATTGCCTTCCTACTCTCGCAACATATACAATTAAATTACTTGGCAGTTTCTAGGATGTAATTTCAGAATTTTCACATACTATTAGATTTACAAAAATACCATTTGTCTTTTCTCCTTTATCATATATCATATATATAAAATTCTGGACAATGGGAAGATCTAAATAAAAAACATATAGGAAATAAAATTGTATCCAATAATTTTCCTCCATTTAAAATCATCCAGTATATACTCTTTGATATTTTACGTTTTCTTATGCCAAACTCTGTGGTGTAAGAACCAGCAAAAGGATTAACACTTAACTCTCTTGGTAGAGATTTGAGGAGGAGGAAGACAAAAATGAACAGATTAGAAAGATAAATAAATTATCCCAAGCATAAGAACCAAAAATATATTATCAATCAGAAATAATTCTCACAGTTCACAAGAATTCTCAAAGTTCATATGAATAAATAAAACTCAGTACTTGGTGTTATTCATGATAAAATAAGAAAAATGAATACTGTCATTTACTACTTACTAGATATTGTAAATAGGCCTTTTATAAATTCATCACCTTACTTAATATGCTTATTATTCATCATAGGATTTACCACTTGAAGACAACATTAGAGGTACAGTTTGCACATGTCTATTTTCTCCATTAAATAAGTTCCTCAAGACAAGAATATTTTACTCATTGCTCACTCCCACCCTTCTTGGCATAAGGTCCACATCAGGTGCTCAACACACGCTAAGTGAATTTAGTTCATTACAGACAGGGTGTCTCTATATCCTGCACTGTCCAGGACAGTCCTGGTTCTTTCTGTAGCGCCAGAATAATTACAAGTAGTGTAGCCTTTCACTTTGAAAGTGGCCTGATCTGGACAATAAATTACTTGGAAACACTAACTGTAGACAAGTCAGAATTACTTCTGAAATTATCAGTACAATTTCCAAAATGCACCGAATGACGGGACAAGAGCACTGAGCACTGTCAGAGAAAGTAGCAGAGGTAAAGAGAACAGGTGAGGAGTTGAAGCCACTTCTGCTGCTTGCTCGTCTCAAGAGAAAGCAAGTCCTACATTTAGAGATTCTTCCAAAGGCTAGTTCATTTAGACTAGCTCCCAAGGCACTCTCATTTCACGTGGGGATGCACAGAAATCAGACGGCGTAGACCGTGCCAAGCATTACATGTTCTACAGCTGCATATGACAGCAAAACCACAATGAGTCTGTATATCTGAAAGCACCTTTTGAGACTGTATCAACTTATTTTTTAATGGGTTTCATATTATTCTTCCCCTTCCATATTACCCATAATAACTGGATTTCATATTATTCTTCTTCCACAGAAGAAAGATTTTGTAAGAATAACTTTCAGGATAAACAATAAGCCGTAATAAGGTTTCACTGACCTCTGAAATTAAGCATTTTATTGATGCATAAACATTTAATTAAAATATACATTTTGTTATGTGCTGAATTGTTCACTCCCAAAACTCCTATGTTAAAGTCTTAACCTTTTGTACCTCAGGATGTGACTGGATTTGGGGTCAGAGTCATAAAAGAGGTAATTAATTAAAATGAGGGTGGACCCTACTGACTGATCCAATAGGACCTGTGTCCTTATAAGAAGAGATTAGCGCACAGAGACACATAACAAAGACCTGTGAAGATACAGGGAGAAGACTGCCACCTGCAAGTCAAAGAGAGATCTCAGAAGAAATCAGCTCTATCAACACACTGATCTCAGATTTTAGCTTCCAGATTTGTGAGAAAACAAACCTTTATTAAGTCACCTGGTTTATGGTGCTTTGTTATGGCAACCCTATCAAATGAATGCAATGAATCTAAATATATGTCTGAAATGCAGAAGTAGAAAAATCAACATTAAAGAAAATAAACAGGGACACCTGGGTGGCTCAGTCAGTTAAGCCGTTGCCTTCAGCTTGGGTCATGATCCCAGGGTCCTGGGATGGAGTCCCGCATGAGGCTACTTGCTCAGCAGGGAGTCTGCTTCTCCCTCTGCCTCTGCCTGCCACTCTGCCTGCTTGTGCGCACTCTCACTCTCTCTCCCTCTGATGAATGAATGAATGAATGAATAAATAAATACAATCTTTTTAAAAAATAAAATAAACAGGATTAATATTGAAAAACGCATTCTACATATTCTAAGTGCTAAATTTTTAAACTGAATTTTTTTCAAACAGGAATCTATATAATGGTAATTCTGACATTCAACAAACATCAAAGCTTAGTAGTTTTTAGTTTAATTTCAAGCAAACATAAAAATTAAGAAGTAGAATCTAATCTTGATGAGTTGAAGCAAAACTCCGAACACTGTTATCTGTCCAAATTGCCATAACTCTCGTGCTCCATATAAATCTGCATAACCCAGAACACCATTATTTTGTAAATTATTAAGGCATTAAAAAAAATGATGGATGGTAAGAAAAAAAAATTATCCCAAGGGCAAAAAAGGCCAACAGGGATTTTATGTAACAGAGAACAAAAAGTTCACTAAAATGGTTTCAGATTCTATTCAAAATTAACTTTGAAGTACAAATTATTGAATTTTGGTATGGTAGCAAAGAAGAACACTCACAATTATCTGCAAAGGCTATTAAAATACTCCTCCTTTTTTCAATTACACATCAGTGTGAGACTAAATTGTTTTCATATATGTCAAACAGAATAACATATTACAAAAGACTGAATGCAGAAACAGATGTGAGAATCCAGCTATATTCTTTTAAGCCATTCTTTGAGACTGCAAAATTATAAAACAATGCCATTCTTCTTATTGATGTTTTCGTTTTGGAAAATTCATTTTTATAACATTATTTTATTGATGTAAACATGCAATAGATTCATTACCGTTATTTGCAAATAATGCATTTTAAAACAATTTCTCAGTTTTAATTTCAAATACAGTAAATTTCAGTAGCTATAACCTACATAAAAAAATTCTTTGAAGTCCTTGTTATGGACTGAATTGGGCCCTCTTTCAAACTCATTTGTTGAAGCCCAATGTAATTGTATTGGGAAATAGAGCCTTTAAGGAGGAAAATGAAGTTAAATGAGGTCCTAAGGGTAGGATCGAATCCTATAGGACTTAATTAGGGTCCTTATAGGAGCAAGAGACACCAGGAATCTCTGCACACAGATGGAAGGCCATGTAAGGACACAGCAAGACAGTGTCCATTTGCAACCTAGGAAGAGAGATCTCACCAGAAACTAGCCCTGCTAACATCTTGGTCTTGAACTTCTGGCCTCTTGAATTATGAGAAAATAAATATATCCGTTATGTATGCCACTCAGCCTATGGTATTTTGTTATGGAAACCCAAGTAGATTAACATGGTCCTCAGTATTTTAAAAGCTTAAAAGGTGTCCTTAGACCAACATTTTTAAAAATCACTGAATTAGACAATATCATTTGATTGTATAAGTTAAAATGTTTGCACACAATCTTCTTATTTCATAGTGACAACTTGGAAAGATAATCCTAATTTTCATTAGCTATTCAAAACAGAAAAGGGAGAAAATTAAGGTTATCTTTCAAATAAGCTTATTTTTGCTTGACGTGTAAAATCACACAACTAGAAGACAAGAGAACAGAGAGACAAACTGTGAAAGGGTCTAGGTGGGCTACAAAGGCACTTGCTTCCATTCAGAAAACCACACTTGTCAATGTGTTCGGCTGCGCAAACTATCTCTTAGAAGTTTTGTTAAGTCTATTAACTTTGTGAATAAAAAATCAGGCATAAAACAAAAGAGGAAACTCTGTTTTGCTTCATGTGAGGAAAAACAACCAAAGTACAAGATGGCATGAAAAAAATCAATCAGTAGTTTGATAAATACACAAAGTGTAATTTTTTTTACCTACATAAAACTTATCAAGACTAAAGGGAAATAATAACATAATGGTAAGAAACTCTATTTCAGTATATGCAAAAATAAATTAAGCAAAATAAGCAAAAATTGCTCCCTTAAGTAATTAGGGTTGATAGAGCACAAATGGAAACAAAGCTGTGAAAGGCATGTTAAGAAGGAAAATTATAATAGTTACAGGCTTTTATATAATTATTAAGTTATAAAGGTTTAGATGAGTGGAAAAAATGCATTTACCTCAACAAGTTTCTGAATTTCATGGATACGAATATGCTGTTTGGTTGTTTTTTTTTAATAATATATAAATTGTGCACTCCAGAACAACAATTTTATATATAGTAGTACTCAAATATAAAAATCAAGCAAAATGTTTAACTTCTAAGGCTCTAATACTAGAAATAGCATTCAAAATTACATTTTCATAAATTTCATTTCATATAACTTTGTAAGGAAAGAAAATACTAATTCAACTTGAGTTAATTTTTGGGGGGGGGTTCAATGTTTGTATGAAAAAATAATTATGCCGTCTGTTTGGTAGAGTATAATCAATCCATGGGCATGCAAGTATCAATTTTATCTTATGAGAATTTCTCCATGTTCCAGTTACTTCATTCCTTATTACATGCTGCAAAAAGCAGTAATAATTTTTATAGCCAAATATCACTTTGTAAGATACCAGGTGGCTTTCAATATTTACCATATAAGTCATGCATGAAATTTAAACATTACAAAAAATGACTTACCAGTTGACACTCCTGAAATATGCACATTTTCAGAATGTTCTGCAAGAGCACCATTTCCTAAAATTAAACATAATAATAAACTAATTTCCAAGATAAAATTTATAAAAGTTTTTCAGATTCTACCTTTAAAAGAAAAACAACTACACAGAACTGCTTTGTAATACTCAGAAACTAAATTCTCTTACAGTAACCTTCAAAACAATACAACGAAGCCCCAAATTATAGTAGTATCAGGGATAACAAAACATTTTGGAAATCACAACCATGCAGTGTAATATATATGAAGATCAAATATACAGATGTAATTACTATCAGAAAAAAAAATTGTTCCAAACCTGGCGATTCACAGACATGTACCCCTGGGGATAAAAATTTGTTTATAAAAAATTAAAAAAAAAAAAAAAAAAAAATTGTTCCAGAAGAAAACTCGGAACTACTATTAGAAAAGAGAGAATCTCATATTTTTTTGTTTTTAGAGGGAGGGAGTGCATGTGTGAGAAGGGGGTGGGGCGGAGAGAGAGGGAGTGGGAATCTCAAGCAGGCTCCTCGCTTAGAATAGGGCCTTAGGTGGGGCTTGATCTCAGGACCCTGAAATCATGCCCTGAGCTGAAATCAATAGTCAGATGCTTAACCAACTGAGCCACCCAGGGCCCCAAGAATCACATACTTCTTAAAAACAGCATTCCACTAACAGCGTGTTCAATCAGTCCACAATGTGGCTACTGCTTAAGGATTCTACCTGTTGGTGCTTAAATAATAAAGTCTTGCACTGTCTTCTAAATCTTTCAACTTCTTCTCATCAACAACTCAAATAGTCTTAAGAGTAGGGACAGAATTATACTCTATTTTCATATCTGCCAATTTCCTATACCTCTTCCTACAAAGTTGGGCACTTGGAAACATGAAAATAACTGAAATAAGTTACTAAGGGTCACCTCAAACTCCCATTTAAAGTGCCGAGGATATTTACTCCAATTAATGTGAATGGTGTCCCTTCATCTTGTAAAGTCTCCCTCCAGTTATTAGGTAGGTTTGGCACTACAACAGCTAAGGAATCCAGATGGCAGAGAAAGAATTCTTGCAGTGGGGCAGGGGAGGAAGCTGGGTGGGAGAAGCTTAGAGAGAGCTATGGCAGGATTCTCTTTGATGGTTGAAAGAGTAGAGACAATAGCAAACATAGCAGGTAACAACTTGTCTTTTACAACCATCACACTTCCACGATTGCTTGATTATTGTACAGCACGCCCCCCCCCAATGCACTAGGCCCAAGAAGGCAGACTGTGTTTATTTGGCTCACCCGTGCACGCACAGTTCCTAGAACAGAGCAGGTGCTCAAAGAGCTGATGAATGAATAAATGAGGGAGTCATGATGATGACATCAAATCACGCCAATTGATATAGAGTGCGTGACATAGCACTGAAAAGGTATTCACTTTTGCAACTGTAAAATATGCTATTATCAAAACAAAAATAGTCATTAAACAGCCTTTTAGTTCAACCATAGCAATAGCCTTCAAAATGAAAATGTGTATCCCTCCATCACAAACAATACAGTGGAAATGGTGACATAGGTGTGTAAGCTGCATTTAGTACATAAATGAATCTGATTGTTATTTAAGTATTGTACATTAATAAATACTACAGAAGCCATGATTAATTTTCCCAGCAATGTTAAATGCTATACAGACATAGAACTGAAACTAGAAACTCCCATCTATTTCTTTAACACATACAACTTATAAAAATTGTTAGCATAAATAAAATGATACAAAAGCTGATTCAATAAAACAACTAACAAGATTTGCCAAAGGGCAGTATAAACTGCCAAAAGTGTTGCTATTCAACAAGCAGATCAGCAGTACTGACATCATAAGGAACTTATTACAAATGCAGTCTCGGATTACTGAATCAGAATGTACATTTTAAAAAGACGCTTCCCCTACTCCCAGAGATTTGTATGCACAATTAACATTTGAGTAACACTGGCTTAAATCTTCCACTTCTATATTATAACCATAAATTACAGCTGTGTAGTCTGTGACCCTAAGGTTTTTCCCAACATCCTTAAGGTAGCATACTAAATTATCCTCAGGAAAGTTTTAATATTAAATACATTCCATACATTGATTTTTTAAAAATTCAGCAGATAGACTAAAGATAGGCAGAAGGAAAACAATAACATAAGGTAGTATTTAAGACTGAACCCTGGACTGGATTGCCAGGATTCTAATAGCAGCTCTACCACTTACTTGCTATGCAACTTAGGTCAAATTTCCTAACCTCTCTGTGTCTTAATTTCACCTCTAAAATGGAGACTATCTATTTTGTAGTGCTTAGTAAAATTCTCTAAAATAGAAAAAAATAGAATTTAATCTAAATCGCCATCAGCATGCAAATGAATAAGCTAATATAGCCTTATAGTAAATTAGCCAATAAACTGAATTAAATCTATATATATTAACTTGGAAAGATTTGCACATTAAGTTATAGGTTTCAGAGTAACATTAAAATATGATCTGATTAGAACTATGATGTATGCATAGTTAAATGCATATGTTTCTATAAGCACATGAGATATATACATATATATATAGATGCATTCTATATATATATATAAAGAGTCTAAGGGTATATATAAATTGTGGAAGAAAACCTCTGGAACGAGAATTAGAGAGGAAGACCTGATTTCTGCACTTCAGCATTGACTGAGTTTGTTACAACAGGTGCTTCATAAATTTTATTAATATTACCAAAAAAATAGTTGGAGAAAAGATAATTCATTTCCCACCATTCTTCCCCCCGACCATTCTAAATAAACAGAAGTCTGATATAGTGTGAAATAATATCAAATATTACAATTTCATAAATGTATTATTAAGTATTTTAAAAACTGATAAATACCTAAAAACATAAAACACGATACTGGTAGTTTCCCATACATGTATTCTACCTTAAAAAAAAAACAAACCCTATTTAGAAGTTAAAAAAATCAATGATAATTTCTGTTAACATCAAACAAACTATCCCATTTCTTATAATAAGTATCACATGAAGTGAGTTACTTTATGTATATTACCACTTTTAAAAGTATTTTTACAAAGATGACAGTTATGTAACATAATTATTTCGATATTATAAGCAAACTGCTCCCAAATCAAATTATATTCTCCCAAATGCCCTTCCTTTGGCTCCCAACCAAAGAAAACCCCACACATATGAGGATGTAGACATACCATCTCCTTATTAAAACTACAGGGTTCAAATGCAGTCACGCTAGATATTCTCACAGGAGTCCCCTTTACAGTAACATGCACTGGAAAAACACAGTCTGATAAAACATTACTTCTTTATAACATTAGTAGCTCATTAATGGATCATCAAATTAATTAGAACTCCTAAAGAAACAGTGATCAAGTTAGAAAAAGTTTTATTATCACCTAAATCAGGAAATAATGTATTATGACTTAAAATTTTTTAGTCCCACTAACCAAATTACAAAGATGATCAAGCTCCCCCATTTAATCATTTTTTCTTTCCAAAATACAAGATGGTTTTCAGTTTTTGGCTGCAATCAAATGAGAGAGAAAGAATCTTCCAAAAGAGATACTGTTTTAGAAAAGCGGCTATTTAGCATGAGTGAGTCTGAGCTCTGAGACCAGACTCCCTGGAATCATCCCCAGCTCTACTATTTATTCAGTCACGAACCTTAATTAAACTACTTCTCCTAAGACATGGTTTACTCACCTGAATCATCAGATGTCATCATTAAGAGAATGCCTAAGTTCATGGTCTGCATCCTTATTACTTGTTAACATTGTGTGTTTATTCTTTTTGAGAACGGAAGTTCTTAAATAGCTAATAAATACAGCTAAGATTTGATAAATATGTGTCCCCCAAATCCTAAATGCTTTACAACCCTTCCCTCAGCTCATCCTTATAACAATAGTTTATTTTAGAGATAAGAAAACAAAAACTTCTGGCAATTTAGTAATTTTTTTCAAAAAGCTAGTAATTGGATGAACTGAAAACTCAAATCCACATACAATAAGAAGTTTGTGTTCCTTACTTTTTAAAAAGAATTCAGAATGAATATATTTCTTGTTTACAAAAGAAATAGTACTTAGCTCTCAGAATTAAAGCCCACTGCCACAGCGATTACAGTTTATAAGTGGGAAAGTCATTGGTTTAAAAGTTAATGAGCATCATTTACAAGTAACTTATGTACTCAGCATCCTGCAATCTCATTTTCTATGTGTCATGAGAACAGTTATCAAACATAAATACATAGCTACACACAAAAGCAAACATCATTCCTATTTTGCTACTATATTGAAGGGAAAAGTCCCAAAATCTAATAGGGCTTACCAGGCTCTCCACACTCTTGGCTCTTCCTAACTACTTCAAAGGCTTCATCTCTTGTGATCCACTTTTCTACTCTACTTCTTCTTTCCAGAAACACTGGATTTCTCTTACAAAAGTATCAGCTGTCTTTCTTGTCTTTAGACTTTGCTTTACTACTATTTATTTAGAGAGGTATCTCCTGATCTCCCTGTACTAGGTTAGAGCTTTCTGTTATAGGCTCCTATAGTATCCAATACTGTACTTTTTGAAAATTTACCACACTTGTGTTATCTGTGTAATGTCTGTATTTCCCACCACGTCTTAATGCTGGCATCAGGGTTAGGGGGTTGTGTGATGTGATGATGGGACACAACTTGGGTTTGTTTTGTTTTGCTGATGAGTGACTAGCACAGAACATAACACATATTAGGAGATACTTAGTCCATATCTGCTCAAATAAACAAATGGTAGGTCAGTATGTAAGTAATAGGCATAGTGCTTGTCCCAAAGAGTTGACAATCTATTGAGAAAATAATGAAAAATATATGAAATAGAAACAAACATACAAAGTAAAATTAGCAAGCTTCTTATTCAGGTGGGAAGCCCTAGAGACTTATCTACTAAAAATAGGAACAGAAAACAGGGGTATCCACTGCAGTTACTACTATTAGCTAATGCAAATAGACCAATTATAAACATAAGAATTGGAAAAAAGGAGGTAAAACCACATCTATATGTAGATGATATAATTGTATATCTATTTGGAAAACTGAAAACAGTCAACAGAAAAATAACTTAAGCAATATAAAGTTAGTAAAGTAGCACAATATAAAATATAGCATACAGAAGTCAAAAGCCTTTGTAAATACAAACAAGAGTCAGTCAGAAGATAAGAGACCCATTTTAGTAGCAATAAAATATATTTAAACAGAAATCCTGCTGTTGTTCATGACAGAGTAATTGGTAATGGATCAGTAATTCTGCTATGAACAACTTAAAAAGTTAAAAAAAATGTGGAAAAAAATTCAGACACTGGACAATAGTCAGTATAAGACTATGATTTCTGAGAAAAGGGAAACAAATTAAGATGAGCCCTATTATTGCACTAGCTTTCTCCTGGAGATTTTCTGAATACTGCTACATTTCAGGAGAGCCTAAATTCATTGTTCTAGTATCCAGACCAAATTTTCCTAAATTGCGTAAAGGGTATAAGACAACTTGTTGACCCCCGTAGAAGGTAACAAGCATTTGTCTCCAACATTTCTACTAGTTTGATTATTAATCAGAAAAGGAAATAGTTTCTCTAACCTTGTTCTTACCAAATCCATAAACTTAAAGATTTATTTCCTCTCCTATATGTTCTTCTGTATTCTCCTATATTGTATTCTCTATTTATAATCTTCCCCAGAGCACTATGAGTAGTTGCTGGCTTATGGAATTCTCATCTTTCTCCCACCCTGGTTTGGAAAATCAAAACTGCATTTTCTGTTTCCACTCTTCTGACCTTTCTTTCCTTCTCTCATTCCTTGGGAATATTTTAGTATCCAAATCAGAACTCTTAAAGTTGTTTAGAATGCCTGAATGAACTCCTATAATCTTTGCAGCTGTGTCCTTCAAGAAGCTTTTCAAAAATGGCTACTCATCCTTTTGGTCTGAAGAGCTTCCTATGTTGATAGAGGAGACATAAATATTACCAGTATTAGTATCTGCCCAAGCAATATCTCTATATGCCCGTCTGCTAATTCTTTATCCTATAAATAAGTGTTTCAAAGGCCATTTTATTTTTCTTGGCATTTTTGCTCAATCCTGAGTTTTCTCTACATTAGTAATATTTATAATCTATTGTTGGTTAAATATCCTTTCTATCTTAGGAATATGTTCTTCCTTAGTCTGAAGTCATTGAGCAACCACTTAATTTCTTCACCATTCATTTCTTTTGGGATTGTTTAGAATTTTAATTTAATTATTTCTGAGATCTTAATGACCTCCCTGGACTACCTTTCTTTCCAGATTTTCATGTTGTGAAGTCATAGTAATATTTTTCTAAATACTTTTCTAAATATTACTATGATTTCACAACATGAGCTTTTAAATCTTTAGGTATTAAGCTCTGACAGTGCCCAATCTTATCTTTTTTTTTTTTAAAGTAAACTCTACTGTTAACGTGGCGCACAAATTCATGACCCCAAGATCAAGAGTTGCATGTTTTACCAACTGAGCCAGCCAGGCACCATTTTTTTTTTTTTCCAGTTAAAAAACTGAACATAGTTACTTCTTTTGGTCTGGTTAAAGTAAGGTAAAGACTCGCACTGTTTTAAAACTGAATTGTGTCACCCAAAATTCATATATTAACCCCAATCCTAATGTGGGCTGATAATTATGGTTAAAAGAAGTCATAAAGTGGGGAACCGTCTCTAATAAGACTGATTTCCTTAAGAGATATAAAGAATCTCTTTCTCCATCTGTGCAGAAAAGAGGTCATATGAGGACACAATGAAAAAGACACCAAAAACCAGGAAGAGAAACCTCATCAGCAACCAACACTGATGGCACCTTGATCTTAGAATTTAAGTCTCCAGAACTGTCAGAAAATAAATTTGTGTTGTTTTACACACACACACCCCTCCCCACCATCTGGAGTGTTTCATTATGGCAGCCCGAGCAGACTAATACACACTTTCCCCAAATGTTTACTAGGCCAAGATACCTTCAAAGTATATGAAAAATTCAGTACATTCTTCTCAAGAGAGGCTCTGTAGTGTCTAACAAATACCTATAATGAGATGTTTCATGGAAAAAAAGATAAAGAAACTCCTGGAAGACTGAGATATTTTCCTGCTTTCTTTTATTAATTGTATTTTGAAAGTATTATTTTAATCGTTTTAACTGCAGCCATTCTTTATGGATTTAATAATCTTTTATGAACTGGCCTGAACCTATTTACCCCTTAAAATAAGAGTAATAATCATTTATAGCATTACTTTTTAGAAAAGTATACTTTTAAATTTTCAAACCAGTCTTAACAGACATTTGTGAGTTCAACATTTCTGTATGTTTAGAATTCCTGTAGTATTATGTTAATAAGGTTTTATGTTTGAAAGGTCTTCAAATAAGGGTATAATAACAATGAACTATTAGTCAAAGTACAAATGCCAAACAAACCCAAGTTCTTAATATTCAGAGAATGAATCAATCCCTTAAAGAACATGCAAGATAGATATGAATCCTACTGTTGAGAACCTCAGTGACACTGTTCAAACAAATGGAAAAAATTTTCTTTATTCTAAAATAGCTTAAACCACTGATGTACAAACTCACAAAATATATTAGAAAGGAACCATAAAGACTGTATAAGTTCAAAGGTTCCTACCTGTGACTCCTATGGTTCACAAGAGTCAATAAGAAAATCTGAAGGGATTCAGAACTCAGGGGAAAAAGCAGAAGAAATTATACACCTAGACTTCTTATAAGAGATTGATACACTTCATGCACCACAAAATTCACCTTTCAAAAGTGGTTTTTAGTATGTTCAAAAGCTGTGCCACCATTACCAATATCACATGACTGACTGTTCTCCTCACCCCCCCAAAAGCAGCTTATACCTATTAGCAGTTATTCGTCTTTCTATCCTCCTCTAGCCCCTAACAACAACTAGTTTCTGGCTCTATCTCTATGGGTTTGCTTATTCTGGACATTTAATATAAACAGAATCATATAATATGTGATCTTATGAGTCTGGCTTCTTTCACTCAGCTTAATGTTTTTATGGTTCATTCATATTATTCCATTAATCAATACTGCACTCCATTTTATAGTCAAGTAGGGATGACCATTTTATGGTCATTGTAGGGATGAACTACATATTGCTTATCTACTTATCAGCTGACAAACATTTGGGTTGTTTCCACTTTTTGTGAATAATGCAGCTATAAATATTTGTGTACAAGTTTTTGTGTGGACATATGTTTTCAGTTCTTGAGTATATACAGAGTGGAATTGCCTGGTCTTTTAGTAACACCACATTTACCTTTATGAGGAAATGCCAAATTGTTTTCCAAATGGCTGTACACTCCCATCAGCAGTGGGTAAGAGTTCCAATATCTTTACAACTTCATCAACACTTGTTATAGTCCCTTTTTATCTTAGGTATCCTTATGGGTATCACATGGTATCACTGTGGTTTTGATTTGCATTTCCTTAATTTAGAGTAATGATGTTGAAGTTCTTTTCGTGTGTTTGCTGGCTTTGTATATTCTTTGGAGAAATGTCTATTTCACAGTTGACTGGATTTGTCTTTTGTTTTTGTTGAGTTGTAAGAATTCTTTACATATTGTGGATATTAACTTCTTATCAGATATATGATTTGCAAATATTTTCTCCCATTCTGTAGTTTGACTTTTCCCTTTTTTGATAGCATCCTTTGAAGCACAGTGTTGTTGTTGTTGTTTTATTTGAACCAGTCCAATTCACCCACTTTTAATTTTATTACTTGTGCTTTGCATCATGGCTAAGTATCCATTTCCTAATCCAAGGTCATAAAGATTTACTCCTATGTTTTCTTCTAAGAATTTTATAGTTTTAGCACTTATATTTTGCCTTTAGTCCATTTGGAGTTAAGTATTGTATGCGGTTGAGGAAGGGGTCAAATTCCACTTTTTTGCATATGGGTTAACCAGTTGTCTCATTACAATGTGATGAAAAGATTACTCTTTCCCTACTGAATTATTCTGGCGCTCTTGCCAAAAATCAACCGACTACAGATGTAAGCGTTTATATCTGGACTCTCAATTCTATTTCATGGATCTGTCTATTCCTATACCAGTGTCATGCTGTCTTCCTCTGGAAACTTTGCAATATGTTTTGAAGTCAGGAAATATGATTCCTCTAAATTTGTTCTTCATTAAGATTGTTTTTGTTATTCTGATTCCTTGAATTTCTTTTTTTTTTTTTTAAAGATTTTATTTATTTGACAGAGAGAGACACAGTGAGAGAGGGAACACAAGCAGGGGGAGTGGAAGAGGGAGAAGCGGCTTTCCGCTGAGCAGAGAGCCCGATGTGGGGCTCGATCCCAGGACACTGGGATCATGATCTGAGCAGAAGGCAGACGCTTAACGACTGAGCCACCCAGGCGCCCCTCTGATTCCTTGAATTTCTATATGAATTTAAGGATCAGCTTGTCTATTCCTTCAAAGAGAACTGAGATTTTGATAGGGACTGTGTTAAATCTACAGATCAACTTGAGGAGTATTAATACCAATTCTTAACAAATATTATATCAAATACATACATATGGGGATGTCTTTCCATTTTTAGGACATCTTTAATTTCTAGCCACAATATTTTGCAGTTTCAGAGTTCAAGATTTGCACTGTTGAGTCTATTAAATATTTTATTATTTTTCATGCTACTTTTAAAAGATTTTTAAGTAATCTCTATACCTAATGTGGCGCTTGAACTCAAATCCTGAGATCAAGAGTTGCATGCTCTACCAACTGAGCCAGCCAGGAGCTTCTCATTCTATTGTTAATGGAACTAATTTCTTAACTAGACTTTTCAGCTCTTCATTGTTAGTATATAGTAATACATATTTTTCTTATATCTTGCAACCTTGCTGAATTTGTTTATTAGCTCTGATAAACTTTTTGTGAATTCCCTGGAACTTTTTTTTAATGTACAAGTATGTCAAATCCATAAACTAAGATAGTTTTAATTCCCCTCTTCCAATTAAGATGTCTTTTTTCCTTGCCTAACTGCCCTGCCTAGAACCTCTAATATGATGCTGATTAAAAAAGTGAGAGTGGACATCCTTGTCTTGCTCCTGATCATAGAGAGCTTTAAGTCTTTCACCATTAAGTATGATGTTAGCTGTGCATTTTTCATAGATGCCCTTTATTAGGCTGAGGAAGCTTCCTTCTATTCCTAGTTTCTTCAGTGTTTTTATTATGAAATGGTATTGGCTATTGTCAAATGTCTTCCCCGTGTCTACTGAGATTTCTTTGTGGTTTTGTCACTTATTCTATCAATATGCTGTATCACACTAACTTATTTTCCTGTGTTGAACCTCACATTCCTGGGTAGGATTCCATCTGGTCATAGTTTATAATCCTATTTACATATTGCTGGATTTGGTTTGCTAGTATTTGGTAGAGGACTTCTGTATTTATATAGTAAGAGAAACTAGTAGTTTTCTTTCCCTCGTATTTGGATAATACTGGCCTCACAGAATAAGTTGGGATGTGTGTGTATACACACATGCACACACACTGGGTGCTACTAGTACTTTATTCTCATTTAAGGAAACACCAATATATTGTTTTTGCTTCTAATTTTTTTTGTTTATTAGATATTATAGCTTATTACTCAACAGTAGGTAATTAGCTTGTTGATTACATTATAACAATCCTGTAAAGTGACTAGTGGCTGCTTTACTTAAGGTACCAGGCATAGTACCCAAACAGATAACCCAATACATGGTAAGCTTAGTACAACAGAAAAGCGAAACTGACAAATCAAGGAAGTTCTTTCTTTCTTGTTTCTCAATAGGCAAAATCTTCTGCAATATGGGAGCCTGTGACCGGGGTTGCAAAGGGATACTGGAGATAAACATGCTGGAAAACTCCGATGTCAACTCTGTTTTTAATAGTTGACATAACTGAAGTGCAGAGAGAAGGGAAAGGCAGTTATCTTTTTTTAAAAATTGGCTTTGTTGAGGTTTAATTTACATGCAAAAAGTTCATTAATTCCAAGTATATGGTTTGATGAGTTCTAACAAATGCACACAGTTCTGCAACCACCACTACAATCAAGACATATATTTCCATCCCCAAATAAGCTTCCTGGGCCCCTGGTCAGTCAATTCCCTTTCCACACTCCTAAAGTCAGAGAACTACTGCTCACAGACAGTCGACATTTATAAGGCATTATCCACTGTACTGAACTCATGAGGTATTATTTTAATCTTCTTCCTAAGAATAGATACTGTTATCCCCCACGTTATGGATGAGGAAACTGACTCAGATTAAGTAAAATGTGCAAGATTCTTCAGCTAGTTAAGTGGGAGGGATATGCTCAAATCAAGATCTTCTTAATTCCAACATTAAAAATTGAGTTTTCACTTAAAAACAATAAATATCTTGGCTTCCCTTGAATATCTGTCTAAATGTATTCGTGCATGCAAACCTACTGAGCTGATCTCTTTTAGAATAAGGACATATTTTTTCTTAGGTAACCAAGTGCCCATGACTTTTCTATTGTCATTCTGATGCTGATACCCCACCCTCTTAGTTCATTTGTATTACTTTCTTGGTCTTGGTTAGAATTTGAATTTGTGACCTCTGGTGTATTTTGTGAATTCAAGTTACAGTATAGAAAAATGTATGGAAGGATACAAAATAAACTGCTACCACTGTTACCCTATCCACTTACCCCCATCTCCAAGACAGAAAGGAGGACAGAAATGATAAGCTTTTGTTGCTGATACATTTCTTTGTTTGACTCATCATAGTATATATTACTTTTGCAAGTTAATTCATGTGGACTGAATATTAAGTACTGGAATACTACCTTCTGACAAAAATTAACACAACATAAAACTACATAGCTACTTTGTTTCAAGTTTTTCTATATAATGTTACAATTAAATTATAAAGGTGATGCCATTTTTAATATTATTGACAAAATGGTACAAGAACTATCATTTAATATAAATACTAAAGTATATACATTACCCTCTCCTATAGCAATAGGTCACTTTCAAAAACGTTCTTATACATGAGACTGAATAATGAGAAGAGTAATGTATGGCTGCAGCTTTCCTATTTTTGTTGACTTCATGGATAACACTATGTTATTTACCAACAGACCAAAGCAAACAAATAGAAACAGTGTTTGCAGATAATAACAATAAAGATAAATGATTTTTAATGTGTCAGGCTATAGGAAAAAACCCCTGTACAGGTAGAAATATAAAGAAAGCAGAATTTAAAAATCAGTAACCATTTATATTTTTAAAGTATACTTTGACAAAGCTTAAAAGAAATTACTAAATTGTTAAAATCATAGTATCTTTTATAAATTTAAGTATTTATTGACATCATCTCCATGTTTTCTTTTCTTTTTTTTTGTATCAAATATCCATACTGCTGTCTTTTTCTTACCTTTATTATTTATGCAAGATGAGACCGTGAGTATTTCGCTTCTACTTCTGGTAATATCAATGACCAGAGAACATGACATTATGAATAGTTTTGCACTGAGTGGGAAGATAACTCTCAAGTTTATCAGAGGCTCCATAGTAGGAGTTGAGGACACAGTGCCTAAAATCACTCTGAATCCTGGAGTCATTCATTAGTCCCCCTCTTTCCCTTCCCTTCAGATCTTTCCTCTCTTCTGGTTCCTTTGTCTTCTCTTGATAACATATGTATTCAGATCTTCCCCATTCATAAAAGAAAACCTTTTTCTTGTTAGTGCACCTCCCCATTTCTTTTCTTAGTCTTTCCTTTCTCAGCCAAACCTTTTGAAAGAATTTAGACTCACTAACAGAGCTTCCCTACCTATCATCTGCTCAAGCCCTTCCTCAATCTAGCTTTTACTCCAGTACACTTCTGAAACTCAAGCAAAGATTACCAATGACCCACCTATCAAACACTTCATCCTCAGGAATATGAACTCTGAATCCAGTTTTCTGATAGCTGGAAAAAAATCACATAACTATGAGGAATGACAGTGTCACTAAAAATTCATGGTTTCAACTTATCAAGGAGCAGAACCTTTTAATAAAGCCTTATCCATCTCTACCTTCAATTTCCTCAAAAACTAAACGAGTCCATCATTATTCTTTATTCTCCAAACAACTTACTCAACCAGTACTCTCAGTAAGTCATCTCCCCTGCCAACCATTCAGAGGTCTTTTATGGCATATTATCTTCTCTCTTTCTAGAAACTGCTTCTTTTTAGCATATATGTTTAAAGGTTTAAGTTCTCCATGCTGATAAATCTCAAATTTCTACTCCTAATCAGAATCTTCTCTTGAGCTACAAATTTTTACCCTGATACTCATCCCCTCCCCAACATTCACCTTATGCCAGTCACTGTGGTTGGTGTTTTTCATACACTATCACTAATTCTTGTCGCATCCTTGTAAAATAGATACTATCCCCATTTCACATGCAGAGAAACTGAGAATTAAAGAGGTTAAGAGAATTGCTTGAGGTGGCATTGCTAGGATTTAGGCAGATCTGTCTAGCTCAAAGCCCATACTCCTGAAATAATGACAGCAACAACTAATAGGAGGAGTACTATTTGCCAGATGATGGTCTAAGCCATTTCCATGCTTCAGTACATTTAATCTTCAAAATCACCCTATAAAGGAGCTGCTATTATTATTTCCATGTTAAAAATTGTCTTTTAACTTCCTATTGAACAGGAATTAAGTATTAACTTAATATTACCTAGGTATTTCAGACTCATGTCCGAAACTGGATTCCTTTTATCAACTCCCAGTCTGCTCCTCTGCCTATAATCTTTACCTTGGTGAATGAAGCCAGCATCTCTCAGTTGTCCACATAAAAACCCGGAAGTCATTTCAGATTTCTTCTTCACCATCCCCTTCTTCTGCTCATGCACTATATATTAAGTTTCTTGATTCTTCCCTATCTTGCTATATCCTTCCTTCATGTTACTGATATTTCTTTCCTGTTTTAATGCATTAAATGATAAGCTCCACAAGGACAGAAATACAGAGGAGTGACTAGTCTGCAGCAGACATTTGATAAGTACAACTGGCTCTTGGACAATACTGGTTGCAGTTCAAGAACCTTGAACTGCACAGGTGCATCTACATGTGGATTGGCAGGGGGAGGGGGGGCACGTACAGTATAGTACTGTACCTGTATTTTCCCTTATGATTTTCTAAGTAACATTTTCTTTTCTATAGCTTACCTGATTGTGAGAATACAGTATATGATACATATGATGTACAAAATGTGTTAATCAACTATGTTATCAGCAAGGCTTTCAGTCAACAACAGGCTATTAGTGGTTAATATTTTGGGGGAGTCAAAAGTTATACATGGATTTTTTTGAAAGATTTTTAAAATTTATTTATTGACAGAGATCACAAGTAGGCAGAGATCACAAGCAGGCAGAGAGGCAGAGAGAGAGAGAGAGAGAGAGGCAGGCAGAGTGAGAGAGAGAGAGGCAGGTTCCCTACTGAGCAGAGAGCCCAATGCGGGGCTTGGTCCCAGGACCCTGGGATCATGACCTGAGCCGAAGGCAGAGGCTTTAACCCACTGAGCCACCCAGGAGCCCCTATACATGGATTTTTGGCTGTGTGTGTGGGAGGGGTCAGCATCCCTAACCTCTTCATTATTCAAGGGTCAATCGTATTTGCTGAATGTATGAATAAATGACTTAGCTTGCAAGCTTCCTACTTTTGGTCTCGTAGTTCTCTGATCCATTCTTCACAGTGCTACTAGAGACCTTTTTTAAAGGCATATCTGATATTAATCTTCAGCTTATAAAACTATAACTGGTTCAACTCCTTATATGTAGTAAGAGCCTCCAGGGCCTACTGGAATCTGGCTCTTCTCTATCTCTTGACCCTTAACTTTTACTACTCCTTGTCTACTTTTACCTCATACATACATATTCTGGTTTTGACACACTGCCAAAGTACAGTCTCTGAAACTGTGGTATTTCTGAATATGATGTTCTCTCTTCCTGAAACAGTCTACTGCACCATCACCAGTTCCTCACCTAACTCCTTCAGCTGGGCTTGGGAAACAGATCTCTATCAATTGCAGAGTGAGTTAAGAGTCATTCCTGATGTCGCCACAGTACATCATGTCAGCACTGAGTTATGAGCATATTACCACCACAGTCCTTATCATCTTGGTTTGGGTTATTAACTGGGCATCTTCCACATCAAATTCTGAGTGTCTTTATAGCAAAGAAAATCTTCCCCTCTTTCTTCTCTCCTCTTTTTCTCATTTTCACTCTTTCTCCCTGCCTTCTTATTCCCCAACAACTATCTTCCAGATTCTGACAGAGTTAGATCTCAGTAAATGTTTGTTGGTTTAATGAATCAAAATTATCAGATTTTGAAATTAAGCATGAAACACCCTCATATAATTAATAATCTGGCTTCATGTTATAGTTTGCTCCAGCGCTAATAGGAAAGAAGACGGAGGAATATAAATAGGAAGACAGCTATTAAGGGGGAAGCAAGATTTCAGATCCGATTGTTCACTTGGATTATGGGCTTTAGAGAGCTATTCCTTACCACTGTCCTTCAATATGTAAAATATTTGGTAAACGACTCTTCAAAGCTCATGAGCAGCTTCAGTCTACAGACTGCAAGGGACTCTACTCTGCATTAGCTTTAGTAACTTGCTGGGCGGAGGGGTGTTAGGGGAGACACCAAACCAAAGGCTTGATGCTTTTACATTTCTGATCATCAGTGACTCCTGGGTTCTTAATAGCTTATAGCTCATCAATCTAATGAATATGTTTAAAGAATTCTTTTTTCTTTGAGCAAATGGCTGGTTCTTTACTTTACAAAAGCTCATCTCATAACTTATTCTTTCACAGAATCTTAATATAGTGCCTTGCCATGTATTCTGTCAATGTGGCATTTCCCTATAGAAGTATCATACATGAAGTTGAGGATTATCTTTTTCACATAAAATATTATGCAGCATACACATACCTATCTCTGATATATTGGTATGTTTCTCCAAGTGAACAAAGAGAAAAAATATTTACCTAGTATATATTAGTGCTATACTATATACTTTCACAAATTTTAATTTACTTAATCATCAGAACAAATATTTGAGGTATTACCCCTAGTTAACAAATTAAGAAACTAAATTTTAGAAAGAATAAATAACTTACTTAAGGTGATACGATTATGAAATTGTACGCAAACCAAAGTCTGTCCTATTGTAAAGGTCATGCATTTAACTTCCCCATTGTATTTTCCAAAATATAAATGGGTCATATTTTGGGTAATAATTTCATCATGTACAAAGCACTTTCCTAATATACATCCTTTAATTTTAAAACAATCCCAGGAATAATTGATACCCCCATTTTATGGCCCAGGAAGTTGAGACTCAGCATTTAAGTGACAGGACTAAAATCTCATAGCTACTGAGGAGCAGAATGATGTATGGAATACGAGGCTCTTCTCTCAGTAAGGCCAGAAGATGTAGATTCATCCTTGATAGATGCTCCTCTGTTAATAATGTTTAAATACAGTGGAACAGGGGAAGGTCAAGGATGTGCATACACTGACATGGATTCGAAGAGATGAGGGAATTCTAAAACGATAGGTCAGTAATGGTTAAAAGCAACAGAGAAGGAAATACTAAATTCTACCAGAGCTAGAATACAATGTCATGATGATACAGTGCAAAGTATATGAGCCTTGATATCAGAATCTTGAGTTTGACTTTTCTACCTTTGCTACTCATTTCCTTTTGTATGTTTGTGTGGAGTATGTTAAAATACATGCCACGTATCATTTCACCTCTATATGCATCTTCAATACGCATCTCTAAAGATACAGACAGATACTCTCTCACCCAACTTCAATACTTTCCTTTAACAAAATTAATAACTCTTGTATCATTTAATCTAGCCAGGCCATAATCAGATTTTCCTGATTGTCTCACAAATGTCTTTTTACAGTTGAAGCAGGATCCAACCAAAGTCTCAATGTTTCATTGGGTGTGTTTAAGTCTCTCTTGATCTAGAGTGATACTCCCTTAGTTCCCGTAGCGGACTGGTTTCAGAAACTAGATCGGTTGTCCTTTAAGAGGCTGCTATTCTGCGGTGACACTTCCTTTTGGTGTCACTTAACTTTGCTCATCTAGCGCAAGGACTGGCAAACTTTTTCTGTCAAAGGGCCAGATAGTAAATATTTTGGGCTTCGTGGGTTACACAGTGTCTGCTGCAACTACTCAACTCTGACACTGTGGCATGAAAGCGGCCACAGACAATACTTAAATGCACCAGACTGGTTGCATCTGAACATTATGAGAAAACAAAACAAGACAAAACAAAACACAGGCAGCAGGCTGGTTTTAGCTCCAAGGCCATGGTTCCCAACGCCTGCTGTAGACGGCTGATTTGACACAGGTTCAGCATTTTTGGCTGGAGTACTTCAGAGCTTCTGCTGTATGTATCCTTTATAGGTATCACATTAGGAGGCACACACTATCTGCTTGCCCTACTTCTCACGAGACTGAGATTTAATCAATACGTATAGATAGGGCAACCTGATTCCTCCATTGTAGGGTTCCCATTTAACTGCCCATCTAAATTTCATAGTTTTGTCAATAGATACTAATGATTATAGCCTAAATATTCTTTATACATTCATTACCTGAAATTCTGCAAAAATTTTCTAAACAAATGTTATTTGCTCACTTTGAAACATAATTCACACAGAAAAATAAAATACACGTAGTCATTAATATGTATAGCATATAATATATACATACAGCATTTAAAGACATGACTAGCATATGATAAGCACTCAATTAAATTGGGTATTATTTTTATTCTTGAACAGATTTGAAAATGCTCCAACCTTTGACCCAGTAATTCTATTTTTATCACTTAACCACAAGAAAAACAATAAAAAATTAAGATAAATACTATAAAAGCATGACTATTACAGTATAGATGATTGTGAACAAAACTGTAGAGAATCTTGAGTTCAACATTATGGGAACAGTTTATGAGGAAAAGTGATGTGGAAAAATGCCCAAAATCTATGTCAAGTAATACCAATAAAATCATTAGCCAAGGAATACCATTTCTACCAGTCAGGTGTGAATGTTCTTTTCATTGCACCCTAACTACGTGTTGATTTTTCCGTCTTTACTGAACATAATAGAAGTTGATTTTCACATATTTACTAAATTAGTATGTGATATTTATTTGGGATTTCTTTGTAAAATTAAAATTAATTTTTGTTTCTAATTTTATTAGTTGTCCAATTATCACTTCTATAAGCTCTCTTTTGTCCATCTACTGAGGAAGGAAGAAAATGAACATTTTATGTGGAAAGTATTTGTTGAAGTTATTTAATAGGCTCATAGCAAACTCTGAAGGTAGGTAGCATAAAACCCAATAATCCAGCATCTTGCCATTTAGAAATCTCAATTAATAGCAAACCCAAATTAATTCAGAAAACACTAATGATCTGGTATCTGTGGCTCATCTATCAGCACTGCAAGCAGATGAGTTCCAGTAATGAATTTAAAAGAGCAAATGTATCATAAATTAATCAGTTTGCATATAAGTAACATGGAGTTTAGGGAGGTCTGTTAAGTAAAACTACAAAGAAGCAGTAGAGCATAATGATTAAGAGCACAGATTATAGAGCCAAACTATTTGGGTTCAAATCCCAGCTTTTCCGCTTACTGATTATGTGAACTTGGCTAAAATACACAGCCCCTGTGTTTCAGGTCCCTTATCTATGAAGTGATAGTATAATAGTATCCAGGCTGATACCACTGTTATGAGAAAAAAGTGATTGTGTGTGCACATGCAAACATGTATACATATATACACAAAGATACACAGTGATTAAAACACTGTGTATTGCTTCCTCCTCTCTCTCTCCCTGCCTCTCTGCCTACTTGTGGTCTCTGTCTGTCAAATAAATAAATAAAATATTTAAAATAAAAATAAAAGATGATAAAGTAATTCTAGATAGAGTTCTGAACAGAAAACACTGGAACCTGAATGCCCTCTTCCCCCCTGTCAAACAGTTATTAAGTATGAAGACAAAATAAAGAAAATTTCCAGCTGTGTACACCTAAATACACACACACACACACACACACACACACACACACAACACATATTTCTTGGGGAGACAGAGAATACAACTCAAGAAAGTACTTTAGCAAAATTTAAAAAATCAAACTAACTAAAGACTTAAAGAAAAATAATATGGGACAAAGAAAATGGTAAGGGAGAGGGAAAAGAAAACTTAAGAAATCAAAATAATTGTTAAATGGTGATGCAAATTTTAATGTAATTAATTTGGCAAAGTATTTTAACACCTCCTTTTTTTGCTTTATTCTGTAAAATTTCAAACATGCACAAAATAGAACAGAATAGTACGTTCTCATGTATTATCCTCCCATATATCTGATAAGGGGTTAATATCCATAATATATAAAGAAGTCTTACAACTCAACAAGAGAAAGATAATTCAACCAATTAAGAAATGGCAAGGGGGCACCTGGGTGGCTCAGTGGGTTAAGCCTCTGCCTTTGGCTCAGGTCATGATCCCAGGGTCCTGGGATCGAGCCCCACATCGGGCTCTCTGCTCAGCAGGGAACCTGCTTTCCCCTCTCTCTCTGCCTGCCTCTCTGCCTACTTGTGATCTCTCCCTGTCAAATAAATAAATAAAATCTTAAAAAAAAAAAAAAGAAATGGCAAAGGATTTGAATAAACATTCACAAATGGCTAATAGTGAAAAAAAAAACAACAAAAAAACAAAAAACCCTGCAACATTAGAAAAATGCAAAAAAAAAAAAAGCCACAATAAAATACCACTTCATACCTATAGAGATGCCTGTAAGAAAAAGATGGCCAGAGGCGCCTGGGTGGCTCAGTGGGTTAAAGACTCTGCCTACAGCTCAGATCAGGGTCCCAGGGTCCTGGGATCGAGCCCTGCATCGGGCTCTCTGCTCAGCAGGGAGCCGCTTCCCCTTCTCTCTCTGCCTGCCTCTGCCTCCTTGTGATCTCTCTCTCTGTGTCAAATAAATAAATAAAATAAAAAAAAAAAAAGATGGCCAATAACAAGCGTTGATGAAGACGTAGAGAAACTGGAACTCTTACACATTGCTGGTAGGACTGTAAAGTTGTACATCCATTTGGAAAACAATATGGCATTTCCTTGGAAAGGTAAATGTAGAATTACCAAAAGACCCAGCAATTCCACTCTATGCACATACTCAGGAGAACTGAAAAATGTCCATGCAAAAACATGTACACAAATATTAATAGCTGCATTATTTATAAAAAGTGGAAACAACCTAAATGTTTGTCAACTGATGAGCAGATAAACATGTGGTTTGTCCACACAATGAAATACTATTTGACTATAAAAAAGAAAGAAGTGTTGACACATGGTAGAACATGGATTAAATCATGAAAACAAACTAGATGAAAGAAGCCAGGCATATAAGATCACATATTGTATGAATCCACTTACATGAAATGTCCAGAATAGGCAAATCGTTAGTGACGTAAAGTTAATCAGAGGTTGCCAAATGGGGGGGCGAGGTTAGGGAAAAGTGGTGGTGATTGTTAATATGTACAGGGTTTCCTTCTGGTGAAAATATTCTAGAATTAGGGGTGCCTGGGTGGCTCAGTGGGTTAAGCCTCTGCCTTCGGCTCAGGTCATGATCCCAGAGTCCTGGGATCGAGCCCCGCATCGGGCTCTCTGCTCAGCAGGGAGCCTGCTCCCCTTCCTCTCTCTCTCTGCCTGCCTCTATGCCTACCTGTGATCTCTGTCAAATAAATAAATAAAATCTTAAAAAAAAAAGAAAATATTCTACAATTAGATAGTGATAATACTTGGGATAACTCTGTGAACATATAAAAAAACTGAGTTATACACTTAAAAAGGTTGGACTTCATTATATAAAATTGTTATTTAAAAAAACAAAATAGACCCATGCAAATATGACCACTTAATCTTTGACAAAGGTGCAATAGTTCAATGGAAGAAGGACAGTCTTTTAAACAAATGCTGCTGGAACTGGTTTTCCTACATAAAAATGGAGCCTCTTGGGGCGCCTGGGTGGCCCAGTGGGTTGAGCCTCTGCCTTAGGCTCAGGTCATGATCTCAGGGTCCTGGGATCGGCCCACATCTGGCCCACATCTGGCTCTCGGCTCGGCGGGGAGCCTGCTTCCTCCTCTCTCTCTGCCTGCCTCTCTGCCTACCTGTGATCTCTGTCTGTCAGATAAATGGATGAAATCTTAAAAAAAAAAAAAAAATGGAGCCTCTTCTTAAAATTTATACTTTACAAAAAACCAACTCAAAATGTATCTTACATCTAAATGTATAAAATAAAAATAAAACTAGGAAAAAAATAAGGGAAAATCTTCATGACCTGGGGTTAGATGAAGAGTTTTAGAAATGACACCAAAAGCACAATTAATAAATAAAAAACTGATAAATTGAATTTCACCAATTAAAAAACTTTTGCTTTGCCTTCTATCCTTCAGATGTGAATCCATCTCTACTATGGTATCTAATTGGCTTATTTAAGGTCCTTTCATAAGAAGGGATCTACTTCTTATAGGCTCATCTCTATTATCTTGCTAAGTGAAATAAAGTTTAACCACACTAGGAATGAAACATTTCTCCTGTCAGCAGGACAAAGCTATTCACTGTTGCTTTCCTGTTATATAGTTCATAAACACTCTCCTAATCTTAAAAAGTGAAATGATAAGAACTAAAATAATAAAATCTTTTACACTGACCACTGAAATCAACAAAAACAAAAAAGTTTACAAGTACATCTTAAAGTACTAACAGATTAGAGATTAGATCTGATAATCAGACAGGAAGAGAGGGGAGGTTAGTTCATAGCTGAGAGAAAGAAAAGAAGTGGAGGGAGGAAAAAATTTAGGACAATGTATTGATCTCATAAATATGAACACAAAGTCTAAAAAAATTACTAAATGTAGTCCAGCAGATTAAAAGAAAATACATCATTACCAACTTGCTATGGCTTATTACATAAATGTAAAAATAGTTCAACATTAGGAATCACATGAATGTAATTTATTCCATTCATGGATAAAGGAACTCAAATATTCAGGTATTATCTGGCCCTGTGCTAGGTATGTTTCACTTGCATACCTCTTGCTCTCATAAATACCTTATGATCACCCTGGAAATGAAAAAACTTATGTGACAAAATTAAATACTTATTCTCAAAAACTTAGTATAGTAATTAAAAATCTCTAATTTGATTAAAAATAACAGAAACCTATAGCAAATATCACACTTTAAAAAAAAGAAAAATAAAAACGGAGTTCAGGAACCATTAAATTAAAGACCTAATAAATATCAACAACTGCAGAGTATAGACCTTATCTGGATCCTGATTCTAACAGTGTCTAAAAATTCATGTTTATATGACAACCAGGGCCATATGTACACAGATAGATATTTGATGGTAATTAGGAATTATTAATGTTCTAAGTACGATAATGGTATTGAGGTTTTTTAAGTCTTCACATCTTAAAGATACACAGTAAAATATGAATAAATTAGATGTCTGGGATTTGCTTCAAAATCATTCGTGTTTAGGGAGTACAAGTCTAAATAAAACAAGGATGGCCACTTAATGATAATTTGTTGAATCTGGATATTGGGTATATCAGGTTAATTACATTAGTTTCTCTACTTTTGGATATGTTTGGAATTTTCCAAAGTACAAAGTTTTAAAACAGTTTTTAATTATCAAACCCAAAGGAAAAAAAAAATCAAACAAATGCAAAAAGCCAAACACAAGAGAGAATAAAAATGATCAAAAAACCTTCCACAGATACTACTAAGGGATACTGTTTTATTTTTAAAAAATTTTATTACTTAACTTTTAATTGTACATAATTGCACTAATTGAAAGTTTACAGGTCAATGAGCCATCACCAGAAAACACCCTTTATCTGTGTAAATTACCACTTAGGTCAATAAATAGCATATGACCAGCAGCCCAGAAGCTACCCTACCAAACAATCCTTTCAATCACAACCTCCCCTGCTTCTTGCCAATAGGTAACAACTCACCTTGTATTCTAACTTCTTAGATTGTAACCATATAGTACCTTATAATTTTGTGTTTGACTTCTTTTGCTCAACATGTGAAATCCACCCATGCTACTGAGGTACAAGTCATTGGTTCTTTTTCATTACTTTATAAGCAAGTTATACTCAAATTGTGTGGTCAGTAGATTTCTGGGAATCTCCAAGACCCTTTCAGAGTTTAACAGAATAAAGTTCACTGGGATATGGTTTCAGATTCCATGCTGCAACTAGACTTAAAAACAACAACAACTACTTGTCAAGTTCTGATGTAGAATCAAAGAATATTCACATTTATCTGAAAAGGCTATTAAAATACTTCTCCCTTTACAGTAACACATTTATGTGAGGCAAGATTTCTTCCGATACTTCAAGCAAAACATGTCACAACAGACACTGCAGATACAGACATGAGAAATCAGTTGTCTTCTATGAAAACAGACATTAATTTGCAAAAATGTATAGTAGTACCACTCTTCTCACTAATTTTTGTCTGGGAAAGTACAGTTATAATTTTACATATTTTTATTTAATGTATGTTATTTATGCTCACATATAATGGCTTTCCTACTGTCATTTTAAATTTAATTGTGGTGTCCTGAGACCTAAAAGTTTGAAGACTACTGCTGTGCAGTGTTCCCTTAAGCTGATACGCCATAATCAATTTATCTATTCTACTGGGGATGGTCAGAGGGGCTGTTTTTCACCTCGGACAATAACAAATAAGGATGCTATGAATAATCTTGTACATGTCTTTTGGCACACATTATGTCCCCACTTCTGTTGAGTTTATACCTTGGAGTAGAACTGCTAGATCACAGGGCATGTTTACATTCAACTTTTAACAGATGCTGTTTTCCAAAGTGACTATTAAGCATTTGAAATGTGGTTAGTCTAACTAAGATGGGCTATAGGTATAGTTTATACTGGATTTTGAAGACTTAATATAAAAACACTGCAGAGTATCTCAGTAACTATTTTCTATTGATTACATGTCAAAATGACAGTATTTTAGATATACAGTAGTGAGTTAAAAAATTCACATTAATGATACCTGTCTCTTTCTTTTAAATATGGCTACTAGAAAACTTAAAACTATGTACATGACTTCCATTTGAAGCTCACATTATGTATTTTGGACAGTGCTGCTACATGGGGAAATAGAAGTAAAACAGACCAATACCAATACTGTATATAAGAAGTCTGAGATGCGGGTCACCTGGGTGGCTCCATGGATTAAAGCCTCTGCCTTCAGCTCAGGCCATGATCCCAGGGTCTTGGGATGGAGCCCCCGCATCTGCTCTCTGCTCAGCGGGGAGCCTGCTTCCTTCTCTCTCTACCTGCCTCTCTGCCTACTTGTGATCTCTCTCTCTCTCTCTATCAAATAAATAAATAAATAATAAAATCTTTAAAAAAAAAAAAAAAAAAAAAGAAGTCTGAGATGCTCCTGAGGGGGCACCTTTTAAGGAAGACTGCCCAAAGGAGGTAACATCTAAAGGAAGGCCAAAGGACAGACAGGAGTTAGCCTAATAAAGAAAGTGATACAAAAAGGAAAGTAAAGCCAGGCAGAGGGTACAGAGTGTGCAAAGGCCAGGAGATAAGAGAAATATGTTATTATAGCAGAGACATAGTAGAGGGTAGGGGAGTGGTGAAGGGAAGTAACAAGAGACAAGAAAGGGAAAACTAGCCAGATCATAAGGGGCCTGGTGAGTTATGCCTGTGTTTTAGGAACAGGGCACTACTGTTGGGTTTTAAGCAAGAAAATTTCATAATTATATCTGTACTTTAGAAAAGCACTCTGAATGCTATTATGTATATAACTGAATCTGGACAAGACTAGAGTGAAGATCAGTTGGGAGCTGTTACAACAATGTAAACAGTCTCTATACAAAGAGAATAGCAGTAGAGAGATGTGAGCCTTAGGCAAAATCACTTCTCAAATGCAGCTTCCACTACACTTACTTCACAGATATTCTGAGGATTTAAGCAAGGCATTTTTCTATAAAGGTGTTCTGTATTCTTAGTCTTGGTAAAAGGTTCTAGTGTCACTAGAACAGGTATTAATTCAAGAAATTGAATTCTATTTTAGAATATACCGGATACAAAGATTCATCTTTTCCCCAACTTACTAACCTAAAACCTAAATAATGCTTTAATAATCAATGAAATTAAGTCAGATAAAAAAAGGCTTACTTTCTTACTTATGTTTAAAAGGTAAATCCCAACTACTAAACATGGGACTGTGCTCCATTTAATCAATTCAATATTAAAAGATTAGCACCATTCCCCATTTCTCTAGAAATGGAAATGTAAGTGAATTAAAGGTAGATATCAAGTTACTCTCATTGAGTGGTATGGATGTGAGTGTAAAACTATTTTGCTTCTTCACTAAACTAATACTAGTAGGGCAGTCAGTTATCAAATATTTAAGAGTCAACTAGATAACTCTTCTGTCAGCTTCATTTATTTTGAGGTTTCAGGACCTTCTAAAGTTGTATCTTCTGTAAATAAAATATGCAATCCAGGGGAACAAAGGTAAAAAGGTCACCTACTTTTTCCAAAATTTTCTGAAACTCTCTAATCTACCAATACACCCTTGTCCCTTCTAAGATATAAAGCATTTTAATTGACCACTTAATATAAAGCATCTAACTTCTACTCTTCCAGTTGCTTCTTGCCTGAAATACTCTTAAAACACTGTAGAAAGTCACGTTCTATACTTATTTCACCGACAAAAATGACAGTCCTCAGAAGTGAGTTCTCCACAGGACTCTCATTAAGCCTCTCCCCTTATAACCGAAATCCTCATTCTTGTCACGTGTTGTACAGCTGTTCAACACAATATTCCTTCTTGCATTGAGTGTTCTTGGCCTTCCCTTTTCTAGCTTCAATAACAGAAACTAACATTCCTAAGGGTCTAAAGTCCTCCACTGAATTATAGAAGCAAATCACCCTCAACCTCTCCTCCTTTCTCATCACTCTCACCTAATTCCATGTCATAGTACTTTAGGAAATCTTCAGCTTCCCACCCTGAAAGTTAATAGACCTAAGTGCACTGGCACCAATATTTTCTCCCTTCCCTGTTGTGACAAGAGAGGAAACATCCCTTTCTTTTCTATCAAAAAGGCAATCCATACTCTTCTGTCCACACTATTACTACTACCTTGGTCCAAGGTCCCGTGTCTCTCACCTGGATCACAGCCCAAACCTGATCATCCCATATCACTCTTGTCTACTTCACAATAATCAAAGTGACAAACAAACAAAGTGACTGTTTTCAAACCATAAATCATATTGTGTGCACTTAAACTCCCTGTATAGTTACATTCAAATAAATCCAAACTCTTTACCATGGTTTCCAAAGCCCTGAGCTCCTTCCTGCCTAACATTCCACGCTCATCTTGCCACTCTCCTGTATGACCACTGTGCTCCAGCTGCATTGGTCTATTCATTTACCTGTGACACACCAGCTCTTCCACATCAACACTTTCCTGATTCTGGGTCTTTCACATGTGGTTCCCAAGGGCAAGGCGCACTTTTCCCAATCATAATATGGTTAGCCATCTCTTATGTCTTACAAATGACTACAAAGAAGTCTTCCTCTAGTCACCCTGTGTTTGTTATTCACTATCTGTGCCCCTTATCGGTTTCTTATTATTATAACTTATTCACTAGACTGTCAACCTTATGAGGGCAGAAACTATGTTCATCAGGTTATTGTGTCTTACAGAGTGCCAGATAAAATCAAGCGCTCAATGAACATTTGCTAACGGAATGAATGAGTGAAGAGACAGGATTAGGTTGCAATCCTGGCTCTACTACTTCCTAATGGTTTCATCTTAGATAAGTCACAACCTTTCTGAGCTTCAGTTTTTTTCTTCTATAGAAAAGGGACAAATACCTTATAGGATTGCCAAATGGGACCTACTAAAGATTAACTGGCAATGAATACAGACCAAGCACAGTATCTGTACTTAATTTAATAGATGTTAGTTTCCTTCCCTTCCTTCTGTAGCTTAGACAGTGAGAATTCCTTAGGGTAATTCAGTATTGAAACTAAAAATATAGAGATAGGTCTATATATACACCTATTGTGACATATAGTTAGAAAGAATAATGACATGTAAATGAGCAGATAGATTGGTAACAGACTCTAATCCTGTGCTTTAGAAAATGGGAAAAAGTAGTGTATATCTATCACCCACTCCTCCCTAAAAAACGGTGGTGGTAGGAGAGGGTGAGGAGAAAAAGAGAAGAAACTGGAAGGAAAGGTAACCTTAGAAATTATAGGTCATTAACTCGACTTCAACTCCCAAATTTAGAACAACCTTCATATACCTATAAAGACTAGCAGCAAGAACAAGATTAAAACTCATTCTAAAATAAAAACATTTTCTGTTTGCTTAAATCTATATAAATCTCCTCTATATTTATTTACCCCCTCTTTTACCTTTCATTCTTTAAACTGTAACAGCACTGATATAAAGTAAGGAAAAAAAAAAAACTCAACTACAAAAACACCTCAGATCAGAAACACAAAAAGGTTTCACTGTTCCTTTAATTTCTTAATAAGCTTTAAATTGTCTAACCACAAAAGTCAGTCCTTTCTTTCCATTCTCTTTAACTGCTGCTCACTTTTCAGCCTGACATCACTTTTATGTTTTTGTAAGAGATTTTACTTTCTAGGAACCTTCTAAATCATTTATCACACATCATTCAAATATCCTCCATATTCTTCCTAGAACATAGCTAGCCCTGTGGAAGCGTTCATTTAATATTTTCTGCCTGATAACCACTTAGAATTTTATAGAATTGCTGTGTACTTCATAGTGTCATCAGGATATGGATATAATTTAGATTCTAAACCCAAGGAAGGGTTTATGCTAAGCAATTAATTCAGTTTTATTCAACATATTTTATGTAATCAAGCTTGACTTTTTTAGAAGTAATTGGAATCTGGTTTAGATTTTTTTCTCATGTTCCAGTTATTCTACAACCTTTCTAAAATTGGAATTTCTAGTCTATCCTTAAACTGGAAATTTATAAAATGCTGCTGAATGTTCCATAAAATTCATGGGAAAAGACTTCTCCATTATATATAAAATGTAAGAATAAAAAGAATATTTTATGTTATCACAACCTCTAGAACAGTACTGTGTATAGCAAAGACTTTTGACTATAATTAGCTGAATACCAGTTTAAAGAAGAATTTTATCACAGGCCATTCAGTGCAAGCCAGGAAGAGTTCTTAACTGCTATCAAATGCTCTGGCAGCAAGCGCCCAGAAACTAACCATCTGCAACTCTCCAAGGCTATTGTAAAATGATCATATATATATATGTGTGTGTATGTATGTGTGTGTGTGTGTGTATATATATATATATATATACCATACCACCAACATTTCAATACCACAAACATTTCAAATTACATTTTAAGGTCTCATCTGGGGCAGTATTTTTCAAACTAAGAACTGCAATCTATTAGTGGGTCCAAAATTAATGAGTTTAACCAGCAAATGAAGAAAGGAAGGGTGAGAAGGAGGGATAAATAGAATATAAAATGTTGGAGTTCATCACAGGTAGTATGAGTATTATTTCATAATCTTTGTTTTGTTCTGTATACTGGGAGTGACATAAAATGTATTTTAAGGGTGGGTTTCAGCAAAAAAAAAAAAAAAGTCAGAAAGCAATGGACTGGGAGACAAACAGAAGTGGAAAAGGATAAGCAACTGGAACCGTTACGATCACCAAATTATGGGCTGGGAGATGAGCCAACCAACCAACACCTTCTGTTGACCAGGAGACTGTTTTGGAAATCTCCATGCACTTGCAAAAGCCAGACACCCCTATGTGAGATTTGAAGAAACACCTTCTCTTACAGTAGGCCTACAACAATGCCCAGCAAAGCTCATAGATGCTCCCACTAATGTTTTTATCCCTTCAAACTTTCAAAAGGAAAGGTCAACTTCTACTTTCTACTAACTCTTAGGCACATTCAATAGTTAAGTCACAGGAGCTAAGATACAGAAAGATACAGAAAGATAATTATTGGTTCTCGAACAACTACTTCTAAAAAATATTAACTAAATTTCATATCACAATTTGATTTCACATACAGCTTTGACATTCAGCAAAGTAATGTAGAAGTGTGAAAGTCACACTATTTCACTAAAATGATCACATTTAATAGTCACGTACACAGACCACTGAAATGGCCATGTGAAGAGAATAAACACCAGAATAAACAGAATCTTTAAAAAAGATGTATGAAAGATTCCAAGATTCAAGACACAACTTGGAGCCATTTACTACTGCCATTAATGAATTAAGAGTCATTCTGTGAAGAGTTAGTATTGGAACTGCCTAAATATTGGCCAACCTGCATTTTTTCAATGAGTCTATGTTAAGTGTTACTATGAACACTCGGCTGTTGTTTCTTAGTTTTATTTGAGAGAGAGAGAGTGCATACACGAAAGCCCAAACGTGGGGACAGGGAGCAGAGGGAGAGGGACAAGCAGACTCTGTACTAAGCACAGAGCCCAATGTGGGGCTTGATTCCCTGATCCTGACATCATAACCTGACCTGAAATCAAGAATCTGAAGCCTAACTGACTGACCCACCCAGGCATCCCTGAATACTAAGTTTTTTTTTTTACGATGATTTCTAATTATTTTTGAGGCCACTTAAAAAAAAATAACACTTTTTGGTGCATAAGGGACAGTTTCATAAATTATAGCTAATATCTGTTCTAAAGGTCTAAGATAATGGATATTTCTCAGGACGCATCCACCAGTCCTCACAACTAGTGCATATTCCAGTTAAACAAACCCCACTACTGTTACAGAAGCACATCCCCACATTATTGTTATAGGTTTTTTCTCCCTCTCTCATATAAACCCACATTTGGCTGGAGACAGAAGAGGACAAAAGTGCAGCTATAAAGAGAATTTCTCTGGTTGCAGGCTGAAGGGTACCTTTTATCTCTGCCCACATAGTTTAATGTTCTGCCTGCCTCACTTACCTCCTTTTTTCTTATACTTTGAAACTTGCTGTGGCTTCAGACATCAACCCTGGCACAATTACTTCCTAGTTTTATTACAAAGTCCCCCCACTACTGGAAGAGGAGTTTCATTCTTTGCCTCCTAACAATTCCTCGCTGAACACAAATTCCAAAAAGATAAATCTTTGGTAAGTACCTACCAGAAAGTCATTTTGTGTACAAGTACAAAAAAATGTACCAAGACAAATTACGGGGTTCACATTTTCTTATCCCTGGAGGCCAAAAGACTTCTAGCTCAAACACTAATGACACAGGTTTTAATGAAAGAGCTAAAAGAGCTCATTTATTTATCCATTCAGTGGATTCAATTTTGATTCACTAAGATTCAATTTTGACTATGGCAGACGACAAAGCAGGGCACTTCGAATCACCCTAGATTAAAGCTGCCTTCTTGCTTTCTTCCCTCTTCTGGGCCATTACACCAAACCTGGAGCAGAATTATACCCACCTTCAGGCTAGACTAAACAACATAATAGCTTATTGATCTCTGGTGTAGACCCAAACCCACAAGTCATCAGGCAAGTAGGGATCACAGCCACTTGATGCAACTAACACTCAAAAGTCAGGCACAGGGTTTTCTGATCACACACAAGCGTACCACTGGCAATGATCACACTGAATGTGGACCAAACCATTCTCTACCCCGAACGAACAAAAATAATAATATGTTAATCAGGTCAGGCAGCAAGTAGTACATTTTGAATCACACTGAAAAACTATTTTTGGGGGGCACCTGGGTGGTTCAGTGGGTTAAAGCCTCTGCCTTCGGCTCAGGTCATGATCCCTGGGTCCTGGGATCGAGCCCCGCATCGGGCTCTCTGCTTGGCGGGGAGCCTGTCTCTCTGCCTACTTGTGATCTCTCTCTGTCAAATAAATAAATAAAATCTTTAAAACAAACAAACAAACAAAAACCCCTATTTTTTGGTTGTCAGTAAGCGTTAATTTAGGTTCACTAAATTCATTGACTGTAATTTCTCGGGTTTTCAAAGTTACCATCATTCAATTCCACAGATAAGTTCTTTCAAAAGAGGTAATACTTGCTGGTGAATCACGTGCTGACTTAACTCCATCACCACACCATGAGTGGATGGAGGGTTTGTGGCAATTGACTTAGACGTTTTCTAAGTGAAATCCCCAGAGAACGGTAACTTCTAATTATTTCCTTCTGAAGATATCAAAATCCCACTCTTAAAAGTAAAGGTTAACTGCGTTCCTTGAGACACCTTTTCAACGCGTTTCGCTCAAAAACTAAGAACGGTGAAGTCAGAAGTGGAACTCAAGTCTCAAACAATGAATGCTCTTGCTAATTAATTCCATTTAGCTCTAGTTCAGACCCTGTTGTAATGTAAAGCTTAGTCCTCTCAGGCTTCAGCCGTCGCTTAACCTCAAAGGAGTATATGCGACGCAATCCACAGACTGGAATGAAGCAACAGTGACAACATTAGCGGCCAATGATGGATGAAATGACAAATGAACTCGGAGTCACGGCAGACATCTACGCCCTAAGGGAGAGACTGAGGTGGGGCTGGAAACTATTTTCTGGCCTTCTCCCGCGTGCTGCTTCTGGGGAAGGGGCAGGATCCAGCACGCCCGGGATCCACGGAGCCTCGGCCTCCGAGGTGCAGGAGTGGGAAGAGAGCAGCGGGCTGCTTTTGCAGGGGGTGGAGAAGATGCGGGATTGGTATGGTGGGGATTTCTCCGGGGAGAGAACTTCCCGACGCCGGAGGGGTCGGGGGTGGCAGGACCGTCCCGACCATCGCGAGGGCGACCTCCTCTTCCTTCCCACACAGTCATACATCTTTGTGTGTGTGGATCGTCCAAGGGGGCCTCCAGCCCAGGTTGGGAAGTGCGCCCGCCACCCCCTCGCTCCACCGGGACTCGCTCCGGCCGGGACGCCCAAACCCCTCTCAGACAACCCCTAGGGTCCGGAGACGGTGAGCGGACGAAAGCATCTTCGCGTGCGGACACCCCTCCGGGCATCCACCCCTCGCCGGGTCTTTGTCCCGCCGGCGGTGGGGGTCCCTCCCCGGTTCTCGCGGGGAACCCCTTGTCCTGGAGGCCTCGGGGCCGGGGTCGCCCCAGCTTTGTTCGGTCAGCGGGGCGCAGGGACGCGGACACTTACCGTACACTCCGGCGAGGAAAAGCAAGACCAACGCAGACCTCCACCGCGGAGACTCTTTTGTGCTCCAGCGACTGGCCATAACCACGGCAGATGGAGGGAGCGAGGAGGAGATGGAAGAGGAGGAGGAGCTGGGGCCAGACGCCGCCGCCACCGAGCCCCCGGCTGCTCCCTGCGCGCTCCGCGGCGGCGGGAGGGGGAGGGGAGGGGCCGCCGCCGCCCGCCCGCCCGCGCTCCCTCCCTCCGGCCCTCCCTCAGCAGCGCGCCAGCTTCCACCCCGGGCGGCGCGAGAGCCCTACGCCGGGCGGCCTTCCCGGGGGCAGGGGCTGGTTGAGCGCACACCCGCGCGAGGCAAGGGGGCAGCGGAAGCGCGACTCCGGCCTCGCACCGCACAGGCTAGCCGGCGCCGCCACCGGCCAGACGGAGCGCGAGCCGGGACCCGCGCTCATCCATGCGATCGGCAATCACCTGGCCCGCCTGCCTTGGTTCCCGCCCCGCGCTCCTCCGGACTTTCCCAGTTTCGGGGCCCGTTTCCCCGCGACTGGAGCCGGAGGGGTAAGGCAGTGCCAATCGATGAGCGAGCACGCAAACACCGGCTTCGAGGTTCCCGAGAGCTGGGGAGCGGGGGCCCGCAGCGGAGCTCCGCTGCAGTCCGAGGCCTCCTCGCTACCCCTGCGGGTGGTGTGAGGACAAGTTGGGAGGCTGAGGGCGGCTGTGCTTGCGGGGAGAGAGAGTGAACGGAGTCTAGGAACTTGGGACATCCTCTACCCCTGCGTGCCTCCTCTTAAAATCGGCACGGAACTGGGGGTGGGTAGGTGCCAGTGAGTGCTGCCGCCGTCCGCCCGGCCAGTGTGCACGCGTGCCGACGTTCCGGTGCTGGACACCCACGGTCAAGGTGCCTGGCACGAGTCCAGAAAGGCTAGAGTCTGGCGTGGAAGCCGCGGGAGGCAGTTTGACATCCCGGGGGCGGGCGGGGAGCGGAGGGGCTGTGGGAAATCGGCCTGGGTGCGCGGCTGGAGGAGGGGGGACGTCTTTCTGCGCTTCCTAATTTCGCTGAGCACCTTCCCCCATCTCCGCAAGTGGAACGCCTCCTTCCTTTAGCACTCCGAAGCACTTTCTAAATACTTTTGTAGTGATACTGGCACGCCTGACCTTCCGTCGTGTATTTTTAAAGTGTGTGTCAATACATCTTATCTCCCTTACTGGGTTTATCATTGGCCTTTACGGGCACCCTCCTGGCTATTCGTTGAAGACCTCCAATGCACACTATGCCGTCCCATCGACAGGCTATCTCTTTGTAATCCCTAACAACCTTGTGAGATAAACATTGTTATCCACATTTTATAAATAAGAAAATGAGACTCAGGTTAAATTACCCATAATAATATAGCAAATAAGTGGTTTGAAACCATTTTTCTTATTCCAAATTCAAGACTGTTTCCTCTATATCACAAACTCTGTAGCACAATGCTTAATGCAAAATATAGGTAAATGATAAATTTTAAGATACACCTTTTGGAAGGTACATTTAGGCTTTGCCTCTATCCCCTACCGAATTGTCTCCTTTAAGATTTGTTCCCCAGGAAATAGTGGAAAAGATGGAAAGTTTATTAACAACAGAATATCCAATATAATTAATAAATTTTGTATCAGCTGACATAAAGAAAAAAACAAAGAACGACCAAACTCCAAAAAATGTTTTCCGTTCTCATTGGAGAAAAAGGAGCAGCTTCACTGTTTTCTCATTAAACAACCCGCAGTTGTTTTACCTAGTTTTAGGATTCTAGACTCTATTTTCTTGTTTCTTCAGATCTCTTTCTAGAAATTGTGTTGCCATGATGACTGTGCTTAGGACGGACCACAAACAACATGAGGAGAGACTAGACTGCATCTTCTCCTCTCCACTTTTAAGTACCATTCAAGGAGCAATATCCCCAAGATAGGACACACAGTGTCATCAGTCCCTTCACAGAAGCATTCATACCCCTCCTACCCCTACACTTGCTCATCCACCCTGACCTGTCTTCTGGGACTTGCCAAGTTCTCAAACTGGTCTTAGGGTCCATTTGAAAACACTTAATATTTGGCGAGGAATCCAAAGAGCTTTGGTTTATGTAGATCGTATCTAGGGATATCTACCACTTACAAATTAAAACAAAAGTTTAAAATATTTGTAAATTGATTTAAAATTAAAAAATTCATTATAAGTTAGCTCTGTTTTCCAAAACAAAACAAAAAATTGGTGAAAAGTGTGGCATTGTTTCCATCTTTGTAAATCTCCTTGTTGTCTGTTAGAGGATAGCTGGATTTTCATATCTGCTTCTGCATCCAATCTGTTACAATATGTTGTTTTGGTTGAAGGATATGAGGAAAATTCAGACTCACACAGATACATAATTGGCAAAGGGAGGATCTCATGTACCTTCCCAGGGTTCTCAGATAAAGCTTTGAGAATGTTGATCTAGGTGTCTATCTTAATAGCTTCAAAACCTAAGTATTTTGTTTCTCATTGCAAAGAATTAATAAATACCCATTTTGAGATATTAGACACTGAGTGCTTCAATAATCACCAGCCAAAGATATTTATGCTTCATGAAGGAACATTTTTATTTGTACAGAATCTAATTGTGATAGAATATCAGACATTTGGTAAGCAACACAGCAGAAAGTTATTCAAAATTACCCCTTTTCTTACCTAATCTATCTAACTGGGCATCTAAATGTCTACTGGGCTAATATGTCAAATAACTCATATACAAAAAAGCACTTAGAAATCTGTAAACAGGGGCGCCTGGGTGGCTCAGTGGGTTGAGCCTCTGCCTTGGGCTCAGGTCATTATTTCAGGGTCCTGGGATCCAGCCCCGCATTGCATTCTCTGTACAGTGGGGAGTCTGCTTCCCCCTCTCTCTCTGCCTACTTGTGATCTCTCTCTGTTGAATAAATAAATAAAATCTTAAAAATAATCTATAAACACTGTTTAAAGTGGTAAGTATTGGTAACAGTTCTATTGCAGTTGGACTGCTGGCTTGGCTTGTCCAGGCTTCTGATCCTCATCCCATAGAGCATACTGAGCATACTGAGATATGGTTCTTAACCTGGGTCCCTGCATCCACAGATGGGCTTCAAGGGGTCTCTTAACCCTCTTGAAGCTGTATTTAAATTTTGTGCTCATGTCTTTTTATAGGCAGAAGTTTCCTTATATTCGGGAAATTCTTAAAGGGCTGTGTCAACCATTAAAAAAAGTTTAAGACAAATTGAAAGAAACAACTATTTGAGTTGCCTCTTAATTACTTTCCCAATGGTTCTCAAACTCCTCAAGGCATGCCTTCAGGAGTGGAGAAGTACATGGACCGTTTCTTTTTCCCTTGTCATATTCTGAAAAGGGTCACGATTCTTCATTTTATGGAGACACACCTTTAAATAATCCTTTTGTTTTGATTTTAAACTTCCTTTTCCTTCTTGTTTGGTTAGCACCATATATGATGGTTTAATTTTCACTCTTGTCACCAATTAAAATTCCTTCCCTCCTGGTGTAGACCCTGCTCCATTTAGTAGCATTTGAAAATCTCATTAACACTGTGAGGTTAGACTGGGGATTTAAGTCTACCACTCTGAGCATCATCTTTTATTGGAAAGAAAATTTATTATAGTGGTTTTCCTGCTTGGCGTGTCGCCAGCAAAGCTAAATCTTTTAACTCCTCCTCAAAGGAATATTATGTTTAAAAAAGAAAAACAAACTTGATAAACACATATAACTAAAAGGGAAAGAAAAATTTTTCAACTGGAAGTTAAATAAATGAGATATCTTTACAAGCAAATTGTAATTTCCATTGGAGTTGTGTAATACAGGATAGCAAATGAGATCCATCAATCTAGGCAACTTCTCTACCAGTTCCCAAGCACATTTATTGTGGTTATTATTTATTATGTTCTGTGCTCTGACAGCATACCCAGCATTGTACCAAGTAGTCAAAGACATAATCTTGGCTCTGAATTAAAGAGTCCCATTCCACACAGATTTAGTTTTGCCTTCATAAACCCAATTTCTTAATTGCAAACCCAACTGTAGAGCATGTATGAATTTCTAGTGCTAATAACATCTATCTCTTGTAGACATATGTAACAGTTGTCCCTACCAAGAAAAAGAGAGCGAAGGGGGAATTAACTACAGACATTGGTACTTATAAATGCTCAGAGCATTTTTGTTGCTGTTTAACTGCTAGATTTCCAAATGTACTTCCTATGACTGATTGAGGTTGTGAACTGGAAATACACATGGAATGGAATCTTAACCTCTAGGCGCCCCCAGAAGTGAATTTGGCAATTGTGTTGGCAACCCAATGGCTCTATTGCCTAATTTCAGACATATATAACTTGTTTAAGTTTTGCCCAAGTCCAAAAAGGATTTTCAATCTCCCAGTGTTTTTGTAGTAGACTGTAGTTGCTAAAAGTTTATGTCTTAAGAGTTTAACAGAGCTGACTTAACTTTGGTCGAGTAACCTAGCCTTTTATGTCTCTTATTCCCACCTAAAATCAGGGGGGAAATGAGGTGTCATTAAATTATGTACATGCCTTAGACGGGATAATAATAGTTGCTCATATATATTAAGGGCTTACACTCAATATATGTTTTACGCTACGCATTTGGTCCTCAGGGAATCCTGTGATGTTGAGACTGTATTATCCTTTTTTTTTTCCAATGAGTAAACAGGCACAGAGAAGTTCAGTAGTGTTCTCAAAGATCACACTGGTCGTAAATGATCAGCATTTAAACTCAGACCATCTAACTCCAGAGCACACGCTCTTAATCATTCTACCGTATTGTAGGTAAATCACTTAATACAATGTCAGGCTCTTAGTACTCAGAAATGGCAGCTACTGTTATTAAAACTATAACTGACATAACAAAAGAAAATGCTTATTTTCTCATATCATACAATTTAAAATAAAGTCTATAGAGTTAGTCTCTCTCTTCCTTTTATTTCTTAAAAGTAGCTGATACTACCTTTAGTTTAAGTTAGACATAAGCCTCTTCATTTCTTTTTAAAAAGAAGTTTTTTTTTTTAGTTTTATTTCCTTGAATTTTAGAAAACCTCAAGTGAGTATCAGTTAGATGAAGCATAAGCCTGGCTTTCTGATGCTTGTACTATTTTTTTTTCAGTGACCTTGTAGTCATTATTTATAGTTTCCTTTGAAGATCAGAGAACCTTAGGTTGCTTATTGCCCTAATCTTTAGAAAAGATCTATGACAGATTTTTCTGATCCCGAACAATACATCAAATCATATGAAACTGCTCAGTTATCAGGCCATGAAAACAGAGGTCGTTTCTACTAAAGAATAGATTACTCCAGCTTCATCATGAAAAGAATATTCTCCTTGGAAATACCCAGGTGGGTTTGCATTTTGAATATGTACTAGCTGTGATGGTAAAGAACAGTCTAATCCTTTCGATTCCTGTGGTCCACTGCCTCGCTTGCACAGCAGGGGACGTGAGAGAAATAGAGTCAAAAAGCATTTCAGTATAAAAATCGTATTCTCATACTCAATGAAATGAATTAAGTAACTGAAGAAGAGTTAAGCACCTCGGAACGTTATGTCCGTTGGTTCTGGTCACCAGATCACTTAACTCCAGTCACCAAAACTTTTTTTCCGGTTTATTATTAGCTCTGCTTAAGTGCAGATGTTCCTGAGTGGGAGACCCCAATTTATACATTCTCATCTGTGCAAAATTTTATAAGATACTTTTAGCCCTTTCAATGTGGGACTTAAGGGTAATTACTAGCAATTAGCAAGTAGCGAACTAGTTCCACAGAAGCTGCTTCTGCATTCTGGTCAATGAGAAAGAGGACACAGTCCCACAGCAGGCTGTGCTGACTTTGCTGTCTCTGGATTAGATTCCCAGCAGCGCTAACCTGCAGTACTTCTGGGGCTAGGAGGATATGTAGGTGTCAGGCTCCTTAGGACATTTTGCCCCCCCCCCTTTTTTTTGTGGCCTCACACAGGCAGAGCAGAGAGAATCAGGCCGCCTGCCATGCCCATTTATTCTTTCCCGCTCTCTTCCTTTTTCTCTATTCAGTGGATGATGTCTTCCAGGAAGTCTGTTCTCAGTGTTTTTCACCCTCATCAGAGCAGTTAATCTGTTCCCTTTAGTCCAGGCTTTAAACCGGTTTTGGCAAGCCACCTCAGGGGCACTCCTCATTCACTCAGGAAAAGCATGTTAAGAGTTGAGACACGGACCCATCTCTGAAGATGGGGGAGCTACTTTGAATTCGCTAATGTCATCTGTGGCCTATGGACTGCTGTGCATTTGCTAACCCGAAGAGTAAACCAGCATATTCGGTTGCTCCCTTCTTCATTGAGGGAGGTGGATAAAGAAAGGAAGAGAAAGGTCCAGCGAGACAGGGACTTTTGTCTGCTTTGTTCACTGCTGTATCCTTAGCCCCTAGAAGAAGTTCCAACTCCCGGTAGATGCTCAGTAAATATGTATTGAGTGAATGAATAAGGGAGTTGAAGAATGAAACAGATTCCCGGGGAAAAGAAGAAGCAAAGTGTCAGGGCAATACAGAGAACCAATAATTGCTGTGACATTAGTGCCCAGGTGGTCTGCAAAGAAGGCTGCTTGTGTCGGAGCCCACACACAAATGGAGTGAACCATTAATTCTTGGTCTTCTAGGAAGAGCCAATAACCCTCACTGCAGGATGAAGACCATATCACCTGGTGTGTCCGTGTTCAAGATACTACTCAGTAAGGTTTTGGAGAACTATTCTGGTGTTGAGGCCATAGTTTTGTAGTTTTGTACAATTTTATTGCCAATGTTCAATATTTCTGGTATACCACAGGTTAAATGGGTAGTTAATGGCCTCAACCGGCCTTATAATATCTGTAAACTGGGCACTACTTATTTTATTAATTATTAAACAGTACCTTTTGTTCTCCATCTCAGCAGAAACCCTCAGAAAAGAAGGCTTTTCAAAACTTTCTTCTTTAGAAAACTGTAAGCCAACACCCGGCTTCAGGGGTGCGGATTCCAATTCTATTATCTATGAAGTTAAGCTGAGTTAGTCTAAGTGATAAAATCAGTGCCCAGTGTGAAGTCGGGACCAGAGGGCAGAGAAGGGAACCCAGATGGCAAGAACTTCACAGTATGAATTCAAGATTTATTCAAGAGATCATGAAGTCTGGGTCCTCCGCCACTCCCATATTAAAATGCAAGTACAGTGGTGCCTGGCTGGCTCAGTGGATAGAGCTTTGACTCTTGATCCCAAGGTTGTGAGCTCAAGCTCCACACTGGGTGTTGAGATTACTTAGAGAAATAAAATAAAATCCTTAAAATGTAAGTACAAAGAGCACTTTGCAACTTCGGGATTCCAAAGTAAGTTATTTTTATTATTTATCATTTGATATTTTCAATGTTCTCTCCATTAATATGAATTTGCTGAAATTGATTATTCAACAAATTAAAATCAATTCTTTAAGAATTAACTAGAATATTGTTGGGATTTTCATAATAATTCACTTCATATTTCTGAATACTTGAAACATTCAAAAGATTGTGAAATGTGGAAGTTCCCATTACCTAGTTCAATTACTTAATGGGGGAGCTTCTACCCTGTCAGGCTAGTCATTGTAAATACAAAGAAGCTTATAATCTGGGGGGAAAAGAGATATACCAATAAATATAAGTAACACATATCTACCAATATATATACCAATAATTATAAGTAAACACTTATATATAAGTAACAATATTCATTAAATAAATATTCACTGAGCACCTAATATGTGCCAGTCATTTTTCCAAGTGTTGGGACTGGAAACATGGGCACAAACATGGTACCTGCCATGGAGAGGTACACAGAAGACATACCACAGGAGAGAGTTGGAGAAGTCCTCACAGAGGAAATATACTTGATTTGAGGAAGGAAGTATTAGTGGGAGATTGACAATAAAAAAGGAGGTAGGCCAGGGGTGACAGAAAAAGTTTCAAGACAAAAAAATATCAAGTAGAAATGGGAGAGGAAAATAAGGTGTGTTATGGGAATGTAAGTAGTTTGGTATTGTTGACATAAAACTGTGTGTGTGTGTGTTGGGGATAGGCAAGAAATAAACATACAATCATAAATTATATCATAGGAGGGCTTAAATGACATGCCTGTATGTGTAGGTTTTATTCTGTAAAATGCAAGAGATGGGGAGTCTTGAAAGAATTGTGAGCAGAGGAGTCACATTCCACTTCTGATGGAGCCTGGAATGGGCTGGGGAGGGAATTTGGAGACAAGTCAGGAGGATATTACAGCAGTGAGGAATGAGATGGACTGGTGAGTGCTTACTGGCCATAGGAATGGAAAGGAGTTAACACAATAGTTGTTTGGAAGATGAGAATCTATGATTCCCAGATTTGAAGTTTAAGCACCTGGATGGTAGCATCTTTCCCTGCGACAGGAAATATGGGAGAGGGAGTGAGGTGTGGAGAAGAGGACAAAGAATAAGGTGAGTATAACTTTGGGCCAGCACATTCAGGTAGAGAAGTCTAATACACAGTTGGATATGCCATATATCCCAGATGAGAAAAATGGGCTCAAGATAGAAAACTACCAGCATTGATAGGATTGCTTTTGGAGAGGATGAGTTTCCTATAGAGAATATGAAAAGCATTAGTATTTGAGGGAATAGAGGTAGTAGAGGGAAAACAAATGGCCAGAGGGTAGGAGGAGGTGCAGAAAAGCCTAATGTCACAGAAACCAAGCAAAGAATATGTTAAGAATAAAGGAGGGGGAGCCTGGGTGGCTCAGTGGGTTAAGCGTCTGCCTTGGGCTCAGGTCATGATCTCAGGGTCCTGGGATCAAGCCCTGCATCAGGCTCTCTGCTCAGCAGGGAGTCTGCTTCCCTCTCTCTCTCTCTGCCTGCCTCTCTGCCTACTTGTGATCTCTTGCTCTCTGTCAAATAAATAATATCTTGAACAAAAAAAAAAAGATAAAGGTGAGGCAGAGTGTCAATGTCAAAGAGAGCAAGTAATAAAAGGTCAAGATGTGAAGAGGAACGAATAGAATTGGCTGCAAGAAAGTCTAACATACATATCTGAAGGCTTCCACAGGCCTTTAATTTAGATCAAAGATGAATTCTTGGTGACCCATATATTCTTTTCTTACTTCATCGAGCATTTTAGCATTTCCCTGCCTCAGACCGTTATGTCACAGTATTATCCATTTTGAATTTAAACTTAATTTCCAAGTTCAGCATGGGCCTCAGACAGTGTTGAAGGACAGAGTTTGTCTTCCTCATTCAATATTTCCTTATCTCATTATTTCCCCTCCTCCTTTCCAGCCTTGCTTACATTCTCTTCCTCTGACCTCAGACTCTTGACCTGTTCATGCTTTCTGACCCTCATCTTTTGCATCAGAAATGACTCTCAGGAAAGACCTTCATAACTGAACCCATCTTGAAGCCAAAAATGGTTTCTCTGCCAGGAGTACACGGGAGAAAACGTTAAACATCTGAAGCAGACATTTCAGGGTGGAATGTCAGTGGATGGGGGAGAGATGTGGGGCCAGGGAAGTTTTCCCAATGCCCATCTCAGGTGACCTCTTACCACAAGGGAATCCTCGCCTGAGGTAGAAGATATGGCTGTGCAAGAATCCCTGATTTTTCCTCCTGGAACCATACTAAACCTTTAGAAGATGTAAAGGTCACAAACATTTATTATATCAGTAATGTTCTTTTTGGAAATTATATTTTTGGCTGATATCATTTCAATGTACTTAGTTGCTAACATAATAGCCAAAGAACGCATATCCTTTATCTTGTTTAATGTCAATTACCCTGTCACTATTTTGCTCAGAGCTATTGGAATAACTTCAAATGTGGTTTGGTACAGACAAGTTCAACTCTACGGAGGCCATGTGTCCATGTCCACTGAATCAGCTGTTTCCTGTTGAATTTCTAAAAGCAATATTAATGACTGACTTTTGTACAGCCAAGTAGCTTGATCATGCTTTTAATTTAATTCAGTTGTTAGGGAAAGGGAAACAATCCCATTAATCATTCTTTGAGGTTCAGTTTACGCATGTGGCACAGATACTGCATTTCTTACAACAGTCTCTGCTCAAGTTCTTTGCTTGGAAATAAGGAATAGCTCAGTGAGTGAAAAATTTTATTGTTCTGAACTTTGTTTCTAAAAGCGAAGGTAAATGACAAGAGGATTTGCCTATTCTGATATGCAATGGGAAACCAGATTAACATATTCTCAGTGTATCATTTAAAATGTGTTATGCTTTCATGGATATGTTTGTATCTCATGTAAATTAGTTATGCTCTTAATCCTCTATTTACACTTAAGCCTCAGGGAACAAGGTTGCTAATAAACACATAGTGTAAAAGTATTCCTTTTGCAAAAGAGAGGAAGAAGTGGACCAGCCCAAACATACTCTCCCCAGCAAAGGCCCAGTACCAGAGGCATGTGTGGATCCTGGGCAGGAAGTTCCGTGGCAAGATCCCAGGGACCGGAAGCAGGAGATTAGCAATGTCTTCCATGTAGATTCAATTTGTGTTGTGTAAGAAACACAGAAGGAAAATCTTTATCACATCCCTGAACGGTCTGACTAGAATAAATTGGGTGAACGAATAATAACTATAGTATTTAAGGAAAAGTACTCTCTGAGAAATAGAAACATTACTCAAAGATGAGAAATTTATCACCAGAAAAGAGAGCTAGGCATAGAAATGTCAGAATAAAAATAATCTACTCAGGACCTGGTGTGATTTTATTTTCTCTGAGGTGCTGTCAAGGACCATTAAGTAGGAGAGGCATTTATAGAATCATAAGACCGTTGGAGCTGAAAGGGTCGTTTCTAGTCCAATCTCCTAATTTTACAGGTGAGAAAACTCAGGCCCATTTGTACAGGGTACTAATACCCTGTGAATTCTGCTGGAGAACAGGCATTCTGGGAGCAATGGGGACCTAGAATTAGACCTAACACTTCCTTGGGGGCGGGGGGAGAAAGAGGGACTGGTTTCCAAAAAGGAAGCCCAATCTCATGGGAAAAGCATGGTATGTGCAACATATGGCAGCTGGGATTAGCTCTTATTCTGGACAAGTAGCCTCAGCTGGAAGGGCTGGGCCAGGAGGAATATTCTGGAAGGTGTGTAGCACACAACTGGAACCAGGAGGCCAGCAGTTGGGGACTGGAAAATCCAAGCAGGTAGTGGATTCTGAGCAGGCAGCTCGGGCCTTAGCTATCCAGAGGCAGATGTCCCATCCCTGCCCTGGGAAGAAGGGAAGTCTAACAAGAACAAAACAGGGCTCCAATGTCAGAAAGATACCCAACTAGGGTACCAGTTAGGCTAAAAATATATAATCAGCATTGAATTAGAGGATGTTCAAGAAGGGTATTTTGCAGGTATTCCTAGTACCAGGGCACAGGGTGAGAGCCGACAAAAGCAATGTAAGCAAATAGTGTATTCCAAGATGAAATGGTTGTGTTTCCAATGGTGTGTTCCAACCCCCCCTTAAGTTCCTCTTAAGGAAAAGATTTTTCTAAGAAACTCTGGTATGTAGAAATCTATGGTTCCAGCTGTGAGGAGAAGAGGGCTTCAAGTCCCATGAAAATATATTTAATCACTTCTAACATTGCAGATTCAACTTCATTTAGAACACTTTGGGGCATTATCAGGTTGTTTTTCCCGTTTAATCGATGAACCCAGTCTAGGGATTTTACCTTAGCAATTCTCAGATATAACTGATATTATTAGCAACATAGGGATGGAGAAATAGAAGAAAATTTGCCCTTTCCTTCCTCAATAATAATACTGATTGTTCTCATGTATAAATTTAATAATAGAACTTTGAATCATGGCTCTTTCTTTTGTTTCCACCAAAAAGAGAAAATTGAAGAACTATATAATTGGAATAGCATGCAAAATTTCAAGTAAGTTGGATAATGTGTGTTGGCTAAGAATTAGTATTACTTAGGTCAGCATTTACTGAGTTCTTGCTATGTGAAGGAGCCTTGAACTGAAGATTAACATGGTGTAATAGTTAATGTTATACATCAACTTGGCTAGTTATGGCGCCAAATATTTGGTCAAACACAAGCCTAGATATTGCCATGAGGGTATTTGTTTTGTTTTGTTTTGCATGTAATTAATATTTAAATCAGTAAACTTGGACTAGAGCAGATTCTCCTCTGTAATGTTGGAGAGACTTGTCCAATCAGTTGAAGGCTTTAGGAGGAAAGACTGAAATTTCTTGAGAAAGGAATTTTCCTCAAGATCGCAACATTAGAAACCCTGCCTGAGTTCATCCTGCTGCCCTATGGAATTTGGATAACAGTTCTTGCCCGAATTTTTAGCCCATAGGCCTGCTCTACAGATTTTGGATTTGTCAGCCCCCACAATCACGAGACAATTGCTTTAAATAAATATTGGGCTAGCTAGCCAGCTATCCTATTAATTCACTTTCTCTGGAGAACCTTGACTAATATACATGGCCCTTTCTTACACTGAGAGTCAATCAAATGCAGGAAAATCTTGAATACCTCAGGTAGCTTGGTCTGGTTAGGCAAGCAGCATTTGCATTTTTTTAAAAGTATTGTCAGGAAAACAACACATCTTTGTACTTCAAATTCCCATGCCAAGACTCGATTAGTTTTGTCCAAATTTGACTCACCATAAATCTTGCATCTGATGAATCTCTGCCATTTTTCCTTTTAGGCGTTCTCTAAGCCAAGTTTTAGTGGGCATATTTGAAAATATCTGTGAGGTCATGGTAAATAGGAGAATCTGAGATTCGAAGGGCACTTAGATGAGCAGCCTAGTTCACCATGAATTAACTGTTGCCAAGCACTTATTTTAAAAAATAGTGTCAAGTTATGCCATTGATTTAATTATTTGCCATCAATCACAAAATATTTAATTAAGCTAAGGATTTTTAAAAAATCCCTTTTCACTCATATTTGTCTGATTTCTTAAAAGTTAAAGCCACTTAAAAGAATCTCTAATGTAGCTTACTGGTTTTGCAAATGAGGTACAGAAACATTAAATGACCTTTGATAGTGATTTATTTTCAACCAGCAGCTGGAGTGAATTTTTAAAAACACATCAGATCACATTACACCTACTCAATAATGTCCAAGGACTTCTCAACTCACTCTGAGAAAAAGCTAAAGTCTTTTCAAGTTATCCAAGCCACTACTTGATCTCTATCTTCCCTCTTTGCTCCTTGGACCCCACTTTGACCAAATCTCCTTCCATTGTCTTCCTGGCTCAGTCTGTTCCAACCAGTTACACCGGCCACGTTGATGTTCCTTGAACAGACTGATGACTCTCCCACCTCAGGACAGGGATGAGCACTGTTAATAAAATGTTCAGAAGAGCCTGTTCATGCAGAAAAGGTGTACATTTTTAGTATAATCCAGATGGCAGGCAATTAAGGAGGTGGCAGGAGCATGTTCAGAATGAGGGAAGTCTAGCAACAGATTTTGAAGACCTCAGTTTGTAGGAGAACCGAACAAGGAATCTTAGTTTCTCTATCTAACAAAGCTAGACAAGATCGTTCATTCAGCAAGCATACTGAGCACCTGTGATGTGTCAAATGTTTTAGGCTCTGGGCACTAAGCAGTAAACAAAGAGGGCCCCAGTTCCTGTTCTTATGGAATGCAGATTTTAGTGGAAGAGAACACCAAATAAAACAGATGCGCTAATTTGATATTTGACATTGTGATATATGGTATAAAGAATAATAAATGGGAAAAAAGGGTGAGATAAAGACTGTGTTGGAGGAGGTCACCAAGAGGACATGATGGTTGACCAGAGAGCTGGATCTGGGCATTCGTAGGCTCCTCACCCCCTCCCCTTCCTCATCCTTGGAAAATACATTCTGTCTACTATTGCCACACTAGCAGCCCTTTCAAGGACACAGCCTTGAGAGAGTAAGGTGTATTCAGACCATCTGGATGAATATATGACTGAACCCAGTTAAGGCCTCTATATAAACTTCTTTGTCTTCCTGCTGCCCAAGACAAACCTCATATATAAGTTCCCATGTTACCCACTATCAAGAGTGATGTTTCTCACTTTGATCTCTCCTTGGCCTCCATGTACAGGGGCCTCATTTCAGATTTCACCCAGGAAGCTCTTGAGGTCTCAAGACAACAGATTATCAGATCTAGGAGTGAGGGAAAGGAAGGTTCCACTTTATACAGTGAAAGTCCTACTGAGAAGGTGACAACATTTCAGCCAAGACTAAAAAGAGGTGAGAGTGAGGCACATGGAAATCTGAGGGAAGAGTGAAGTGGGCTGGGTCCCGAAGCTCGATGAAATTACAAAGGAAGTGTGGAAAAATAAGGAAGAGAGGGCCTTTTGGTCTTGGGGTCCTTCTCATTTTGGAAAGGAAGAGGAATCAACAACAGGAAATTGAGAAGGAGTAGCCAATGGAAGAAGACCATGAAGACGTCAGTATCCTGAAAACCAAGAGAAAGAGTTTCAAGTTGAAGAAAACAGTGAACTGACAAAAGCTGCTAGTAAGTCAAGTAAAATGATGACTGAGCTTTGACCATTAGAATTGTAACAGGAAGGTCTTTGGTGACCCTGACAGGATTAGATTCAAAGGAATGGTAGGGATGAAAAGCAGAAAGGAGTGGATCTAAAAAGCATAGAAAGAGAGGAATGGGAGACTGTGAGTGCAGAAACTCTTTTAAGGAATATTGTTGTGAAGAGGAACAGAGAATTGAGATGTTCGAGATGTGAGGTAAAAGGGGATGTGGAATTAGAGAGGTTTTTAAAACTTATTTTTTAAGATGGGAAAAGTGACAGCATACTTCTATCCTGATGCCACTGAGCCCAAAGGGATGAGGGGAGCTTGATGAGGCAAAAAAGAGGGGGAGAATTTCTGGAGTAGGTGAGAAGGGATGGGGACAATGGGTAAGTGGAGGGGTTGCTCTCAGACAGGAGTACGCTGGAAGGAAGGCAGGGTATATGGACCCATAGCAGATAGATGGGTAGGTTGTGGGGGTAGGAGTTTGAGAACTTCTCTTCTTGTTGCTTCTATTTTCTCAGTGAAATAGGAAACAAAGTCCTCAGCTGAGGAAGGACACATTCTCCAGCCTATTGGAGCTCTTAATTTATTTTGTGGCAGGGAGTGAGGAAGAGGCCTTCTATTGAAGTAAATGTGTTATTGAGATAAGTGGAGATAAGGATCTCAATTGATTGGTTTTAAACAAAATTACATGTGACCTAATCATGGGCCCCTGGCAGGGCATATTAGTCATGGTTCTCCAGAGTAACAGGATACGTATATATATATAAAATCATATCACCACTCCCCTCTCACACAGAGGGAGAAAAAGAGAGATTTTAAGCAATGGTTCATGTGATTATGGGGGCTGGCATGTTTGAAAATCTATCTACAGGGTAGGCTGGCTGGCTAGAGATCCAGGGAGAGTTGATATTGTAACTTGAGTCCAAAGACAGTCCAGAGGCAGAATTCCCTCATCCTGGAGGAACTTCATTGTTCTTAAGGCCTTCAACTGATTGGATGAGGCCCACTCACATTATGAAGAGTAATCTGCTTTACTCAAAGTCTGCTGTTTTAAATGTTAATTTTATCTAAAAAATACCTTCACAGCAATGTCTAGACTGGTGTTAGACCAAATATCTGGATACTATGCCTAACCAAGTTGACACATCACAGTAGTATAGTCTGAATTAACAAAATCAACCGTCCCTGATAAACCATATTTACCAAATTCGCCATCACAGTGGTATAGTCTGAAGAAGTAAGAATCAGCGTGCCAAGGACAGGGAATGGAGGGGAGAGGACGAATGGTATGGAGGCAGCAATGGGGAGCAAGGAGGACACCCATGCCACTTTCAGTTTGACTCAGTGCTCCATCAGTTAGCTATTTAACTAGAGAGTTTTACTGTCTCCATAAGAATGGGACTGGTTCTAGAATCAGGAACCATGGTAACCCAGCAAGTAGGCATCCCACGGTCTTCAAATGTTAGAGCCAGTTAGGGCATGACTGCTGTGGTCATTGACATTCTAGCCAATATGTTAGATATGCTTACCTAATAGAGCACTTTATCTCATTTCTTTCCAACTATAAAACATTCAGTAAGATATATAGCCCATGGAATAGAACAAAATAATCCTCTATGCTTATTTTTATTCAATATGTATTTTCGTATTTTCCCTACTACCGGTTTTTAAAATATAAAATTTGCCTTAGAAAAGTGTCATGTGATAAGTGTCACGCGAATACTGGGCATTGGATTTTAATAAAGCAACAACGGTAATGATTATGAGTAGTTTTTCTATATCACCTTGAATTCTATCATGCACTGATTAATAGGACATTTCTTTTTCTTTTTTTTTTTTAAGATTTTATTTATTTATTTGAAAGGGACAGAGGGAACACCGGTGGGGGAAAAGGGACAGAAGGGAAAGCAGACTCCCCATTGAATGGGGAACCCGACACGGGGCTTGATCCCACAACCCTGGGATCATGACCTGAGCTGAAGGCAGATGCTTAACCGAATGAGCCACCCAAGTGCTCCTGATGGGCCATTTCTAAAGTGAGGTCTTATTCCAACAACTTTACTATGGCAAAGAGGACTGGGTATCTCACTATACAATCTCTATCCTAGCCTAGCATGTCAGACCAAGCCAACCAGAAGTTAGCATCCCGGCTTTTGGGAATTATGTTATGCTACATGCATATTTCTCTTTTTAGTTCTGCGTAATAATAGGTTTGTCTGATTTTGATGAAGACCACCCATTGACTAAGTCTGATTTTCTTAGGACAAAATCTCTGTATAACTTACCAGTTGCTGTTTGGCAAACCTACCAAACAGATGACCGTAGCTGTGAGTTCAATCACCTTTCTCCATTTTGTGAATTCTGCTGACACATTCCATTATTTTGTATGGTCAGAGATTTTTTACATTTCACTGATATTATTGTTGTTTTTCTGTTTCTTTATTTTTTAATTAATTAATTAATTAATTAATTTATGGGAGGGGAGAGAACATCTTAAGCGGGCTCCACACCCAATGCAGGGCCTGACCTGAGGCTTGATTTCACAACCCTGAGATCATGACCTGAACCTAAATCAAGAGTCAGACACTTAACCAATTGAGCCACCCAGGCATCTCCCTGTTTCTTTGGAATAAGCTGTCTTCTTACTCTTTCTGGTAAAGATTGAGACAGAGATTTCACATGTCTCTGATATTACTAATATCTTACAAATGCTACGTGAGTAATGATATATTTTGCAAATTACTTTCATTTAATCTTATAATAACCACTGCATCTTGAATACTCACTCTACTCTTTATGCATGTTATTGTTAATATTCATAATTTTGGATTTTACAATAGAGGTAACTGATGCTTAGAGAAGTAGAGTGTCTTATGTAAGATATCACAGCAAATAAATGAAAGGGCATGATTTGAATTTAAGTTTGTTGAACTGTGGAGCCCTTCCTCTTTCTACTCTGTCATATTGCATATACTCATTCATTTTATCTTCTCAGAAATCACAAGAGTTGATTTTTTTTTACACAATTACTGTCTACCTGTTTTATACATTTGGCATGTATTATCTCATTTAATTTTAAACCAGAGGTGGGTTGAATGACTACCTTTATTTTGTAAAAGAGGAAGTAGAGGCAAAGAGAGGTTAAATAATGTGCCCATTCAAACAACCAGGTACTAGTGGATGTTGGATAAGCAAAGGAGATGTTGATATGATTCCCACTTTACAGATGAAGAAAGTAAGATTCAGAGATACTGACAATGTCCCTGTTTCCAAGGGTGGCAAAATTCCAAAATTTGTCATGGCTTTAGCAGGAGTAATATAAAAATTACTTCTAAAAAAAGAGCGTTCTTGAGGGGTCTTGGAAGATGTGAGAGCTCTGTAATGAGAACTCTAAGCATTTACCATGTGTAAAACCTCAGCAAAGCAAATGCAAGTAAGGGGTGCAGAGGGAACATTAAGAACACGGAAGACCCGTTTCACACCAGGAAGTGTAACTGTGGACCTTGAGAAACAGTAATAAAACAGTCCATCTAAGCATGCAGAAATCAGAAAATGGATTGCTCTTTGGAAACAAATGCCACTGGCAATTGCAAAGGTATTTTTTAATCTGTGAAATAAGTATAACCCTTTAAGTCCACATCTTTCTTGTTCTCTTGTATCCATGTTTAGCAGGCAAATCACGTCGGTCAGTGATTTTCAACATTTGAAATGCAAACAATAATGCCTTCATCAGTATAAAGCTATGAAGTTTGTAACCCCAAATTTAAGAACCTAAGGGAGTCCATTTCTGAATTCCAAATTTTTCTAAGATTTTTTTCTTTTTGGAGCTAGGTATAACCCTTTAGTGTAACTGTTGACTAACAACAATAAGCTTCAGCGATTAAAAAAAAGATTACCCTTCAGGCAGGACTTGATCTCAGTCCTCATTACCTGGGTAATGTGCTGGAATTTCCAGCAGCCATGGAAATTTGCACCCATTCATGCACATGTCATATGGAACAATCACAACAAAGTGAGACAAAGGAAAAATAACAAATGTATACTCTTATGGGAGTTCAGATTTCAATTTTAAAACTCTCCAAATATTATAAGCAATTTTTTCAAAAAGGAATTGATCAGTCTGGTAAAATATTAATGCAGTTGAAGGATTCTGTGTTGCTAAATTTATATCGAGTATTCTAGATATAGATATAGATACAACATGGAATGTATTTTAAAATCTCTGATCCTGCAGTTTCTATGTGGAATCAATTATTTTAAATTCTAAATAAAAAATATGACCAAAGTGAACAAAGTTCTTGTTGATCTCTTCTAAGTTCCTTCAAAATGCCTGTGTATGTCTTTTGTGTAAGTCTGACAAAATTCTAAATGCTGTTTTGTTTCCTTATGTGGTTCTTATGGTAGGATATTTATTTTTTAGTAAGGTCATTCATTCTATAAATATTTCTCTTTGTTTTATCAAATATGCTAATAAAATGGATTTTATGTGGGATTTATGGTGTATATTTGTAGGAAACAAAGCACAGCGACTACTGCATCAACATGTTAGGAAGAAAGGTGTTGGAATTGATCACTGGATATTTAGTAGGTTAAGTATTTAAGAACTTCATTAAGCCTCTGATAAAACATCATATCCCAACTCTTCAGAGTGTGAGGGTCAGCATTGGAATTCGAAGAGTTCAAGGTCAAGTGGAGGGAGAGAGGTCCATTGAGGACGCGGAGAAGGCCTATCCAGACAGAGTGCCAGTGCTTATCATCGAAACAAAGCAAAATGGAGTCACCCCAGAATAAGGACATTTTAAAATCATACAGTTATTACTTAAATATACTGGATAAATGCTGAGTGTGCCAGAAAATTCTCTGCACAAAGGAATTCCTTAGGGAAAATTACAGTCATCCATCAACATCTTTGAAAACTTCCCACGGAAGGTGAGCACAATGAGGTGAGCAGGGTTTGAAGAGTAGGAACAGCTTCTTCAGAGGGTGAAATTTGAACCAATTAAGATAAGTATCAGGGGGAAAAGTGGCTGATGACTTTCTGGGGTCGAGTGTGAGATACTAATAGCAGTGTGAACAGTCACCTCGTCTGACATTCTAGGTGCTGATCTTCACCAATACCTTTGACGGTTCAGGGTATCCCAGGATGTGCCCAGAGCACAAGCTTGGGAGTCTGACAGCGGGCTTCCTGCATGACTCCACACTTGCCTGTTCCTGGGAGCGAGGCCATTTCCTGGAATATCTTGCCTCTAATTTTAACATGGCTACTCTCCCTTCTCTACTTCTGAAGCTCTACCCAGCGAATTCACCCCTCGAGTCAGGTAATGTTTGACTCCCAGGAACCAGATCTGAGACGGAAGTGATTAGCTCTTCGTCATCCTCGTCTCTGACCTCTGCCATTGGGGACACCATTGCTAGCTCTGTTCTGTTATTCCTGCCAAATTTCAGTGAATTCCCCCTTATTTGGCCTGCTGTCTTCCTTTTCTTGTAGGATGCGGTGTACATCCTCCTGGAATTAACTCTGAGACAGAACAAAAGGCCAGAGGAAGAGATGTGTCAGATTCAGGTAGTCAGACTAGATTCAGGAAGGAAGAGGAAGTTAAAAGAAAGTAAGGCCAGGACGTGAGCACCGGATAACGTCTTCCATAGAACCCCAGTGTGAGTTTGCCTGCAGACCCAGGCTGCCTTCGAAAGCACAGGGCATCGATGGAAAACAGGGCTGCTCCTACTCTTGCTTTGTGCTCACCAGCAGCATCTGGATGGCTCAGGTGAGCCATCACCTACAGTTGTGTAGCCGGAGGGAACTCTCAAAGGTCAGCTGGGACACACGGTTTCTGCAGAGAGCGGGAGTGGAGGGGTTGTAGTTAGTAGAAGTGTCTTAGTGGATTGTATAGCAAATCTCCAGGCCACCATGAAAACTCATGCCATCTATCTGCCTTGGAATATATTATTCAGTGGGTATTTAATATTTCATTATTATTATTACAATTAGGATTGTAGTTTGAAGCAGAATTAAATTTTGAGGTAGGGATGAGTGTTGATGTAGTCAATTTTTAATGTGCTATATTACTACCATTTTTAGACAAGAGGGACTGACCGTCTTTTGTGATAGTGTTTTTTATTCTCCTGACAGTGTAAGGGCTACTCACTCATTCAGCAAGCCTGTTTTCTTGTCAACTGTATGCTGCACGTGGTGACTGTGCTGAGAGTAGAATGGTGAGTAAATTTCAATTCCAACATTAAGGAGCCTAAATAGAGTTAGAGGAACTTAGAATATAGCAGAATGAGTTTCAGGTACAGGGAAGTGTTTGGGGTGGCATGACATGTATCAGCACAGAATGCAAGGGGAGTAGAAAGGTAAGTCATCAATTTCATGGGGTTGGGAAGGTGAAGAAATCTCCATGGAGAAGGTTATCCTTAAAATGTTACTGAAAAGTGGGTAAGTGCTACCAGTAAATAGGGACTAAGATGCTCCAGGCCAAAGAATGTAGGTGAGCAGACACAGAAGTAGACAAAAGTAGGGTGTGGAGCAGGAACTTTGGTTTGAGTAGAAAATTCTGACAATAACATGGTGGATGGATAAAAGGAAGGGGGCGTTAAATGCGAGGTAGAGAGAGCCTGAGAATACTATTTCTATGGAATTGAATAAGACAGTAGCCACAAGGATGGAAAGAAGGAGACAGACTGGAGTAATAATTTTGCAAAGGTTGAATCACCAGGGCCTGGATTAGAATAAAGAACAGAGAGGAGTCTAAGATGATTCCCAGGTTCCTGGTCTGGATGACTGGATAGATGGCAGCCATTCACTGTGATGGGGAAAGTTCAGAAGAGGAACGCATACAGACTGGAGAGGACTGAACCACAGGAAGTAGATCTGATGTAGAGACATGGATTTGGGTGTTACTAACGTGTGTTACTAGGCATCTAGATGATGAAGCTACAGCAATTGCTCAGATCACAAAAGAGATTGTTAATATTGGAAAGCTGAAGGGAGGTCATTCTTGACAATTACCAACACTAGAGGACTGGCAAGGAAGGAGATCTGGAAAAAAACACCAAGATGGAGTGAAAAGATTAGGAGCATGGGACTCAAGAGAGCTATTTTCTGTTAACCAAGGAACAGTTGTTCCAAGCAAGGTGGTGTCAACATGGCCGGGTGATTCAGAGAGTTCAAGATGTTGAACAAAAAGAAAGCAGTGGGTTCGGCTGTCAATGATGACCTTCACCAGAGGTGTGTCAGGGGAGTAGAAATGCAGAATCTTGACTTAAAATTCACTGAAGACTCAGTAAGGGAAGAAAGACTATTCTTTGGAGTAGCTTACGGAGAGGGGACAGGAGTTGCTAGTGGGGAATTAAAAGCCAAAGGATGTGTATTTTTAAACAGAGGAACTTGAACTTGTCTAGGCCTCTTAATGGAACAAGAGAGATGATATTGAAATCCCAGAAGAAGAAGAAATAACTTTTATAGCAAGTTATCAGGGGAGATAGGAAGAAATGGATTGAGGAACCTAGATAGAGAGTTAATCTAGAACAACATATCTTCCTTAAAACATTCGGGGAAGGAGTGAGATTTGGCCCAATTCTTCTCAGAATTCTCCAAAGCATTCTGCAAAGCATTCTGGTCCACATTTTCCTTATTGTTTTATTAGGATATGCTGAATCATTGGACTGTTTTCTTCAGGTTTTTATTCTTCCTCTGATATTTAATCAAACGATGGTGTTTGTTTATTAATTATGTTTTCATGTTTTTTTATTTTTTTTGAAGATGCAGTCTTTCTGGCACAAGCATTTGCAAATTAAGGGTTATTAAATCCACAAGAGCTGAAAAACCCTGATTGCCAGCCTTAATTATCAGGTTTAATTCTCTCAGTTGTGTGAGTGTTGGTGTCATAAGGCAATTCCCAAATGTCTGCTTACAGACATTCTTATGCTATAATCTTTAAGAACTACAAAAACTGAAGCTACTCTCCTTATGCAATTTGCTCTGACGTTTTCCTGAAAGTTAAACCCTTAGTTTCTGGTCACTTACAGTCTTTCTCTTCTTCCTTTCCTTCCTCCCTTTCGTTCTCTCCTCACCTTCATCCTTCCTTCCTTCCTTCCTTCCTCCCTTCCTTCCTTCCTTCATCACAAATTTCTCTCCTTTATATGTTTTAAATAATCCTATTATCAATATACCAGTGCTAATTCATTCCTTCAGACCCTCAGCATTTCTTGCTTTAACTGAGGCAACAACCCCATTGGCACAGCGGCCACAAGTCTTAATCCTCTTTGATCAAACTGCTGTATGTTCCACCAGCATTCTTTCTTTTAATGCTTTATTTATTTATTTTATGATTTCATTCTTAAGTAACCTCTACACCTAAAGTGGGGCTCAAGCTCACAACCCAGAGATCAAGAGTGGCATACTTTTCCAACTGAGCCAGTCAGGAGCCCCATTTCTTTTAACACTTTATAAAAAAATATTGGGGTACCTGGGTGGCTCAGTCAGTTAAGCATCTGCCTTCTGCTCAGGTCATGATCCCAGAGCCCTGGGATTGAGCCACACATCGGGTTCCTTGCTCAACAGAGAGCCTGCTTCTCCCTCTTCATCTGCTGCTACCCCTGCTTGTGCTCTCTCTGTGTCACATAAATAAATAAAATCTTAAAAAAAAAATAAAAAAATACTTGTCTGCAACACGGTAGTTGTGTGGTCTTGACAATAATAGTTTAAGTAGAGTGGTGGCACTTTTTACTGTTGGAAAACTGGGTTAATAGTTTCGTCTTTCTCCCTTAATTTATGGAGACCAAATGCATTTGAAGATTTTTTTTTTTACAATATCTCCAACTTACTTTTTAAGACTAGACCCCCTATATTATATCTTATTTTTTTTCACATAGTTATATAACTGAAATTCTACACTTGCTAAGGGAAAGCAGTTTCTTTTCCCAGAATATTCCATGTTCTCTCATCCTTTCGTCCCATTTTCCTGAAATGCCTCCCTTCTTTTTTCCACATTAAAAAAAAAAAAACAACTCCAGAGTGCCTGGGTGGCTCAGTAGGTTAAGCCTCTGCCTTTGGCTCAGGTCATGATCCCAGGGTCCTGGGATCAAGCCCTGCATCGGGCTCTCTGCTCAGTGGGAGCCTACTTCCCTCTCTCTCTCTGCTTGCCTCTCTGCCTACTTGTGATCTGTCTGTCAAATAAATAAATAAAATCTTAAAACAAAATAAAACTCCTACTTGCTCTTCTTCAAAAATAATTTTTGTGTTTATTTTTATTTTTTTAAACATTTAAACATTTTTAAATGTAGTCCCGTAGTCTACCATTTTAATTTTCACCTTATTATGTTGTTATAGGAATTGCCAGTCATCATTTCAAAGAACATGAAATAGGGTTAGGAGAAGGGATTCTTGTAGTTTCTACCCTGCCTTAAGCTCCTGATAAAAACTTTTGCTGACTCCATTTGAAGGAAGAGAGGGGTTGTCTCAGATTTCCATTGTGGTTGTTTACTTGTCGACTTCCCTTGCTATGTCTGAGCTTCTTCATGGCTGAATCTGTGTCTTCCTAATTTTTATATTCCCAGGACTTTGCTCATCAAAGATACAAATGGATGTAGAATTAATAACATTTAACTACATAAATAGGTGATCCCTAAGGGAGATCTTTGTACATGCACAGCAAAGATGAAAAGGAAGTGCCAAGAAGATTAGCTTCCTCTAGTAAGCAAGGTTGTATAGTGATATTCTGAAAGTTACAGTGATGTTTAGTAATACGTGGAAGTGAGTGGTTTCTTGTACTAGTCAAAGCTCACTACTGACCTAATTTTTATAACACATATGTGGTTTCAGGTCTCACAAGTCAAGTACAGCTCAGCAGTTTGGGAAACTTAAGGAATCCTATAACAGAATCTAGGTCTGGAGGTGCCTGAGTGGCTCAGTCAGTTGAGCTCTGCTTTTGGTTCAGGTCATGATCTCGGGATCCTGGGATGGAACCCTGCATCGGGCTCCTTGCTCAGTGGGGAGCCTGCTTCCCCCTCTGCCTGCAGCTCCCCCTGCTTGTGCTCTCTCTCTCTGACAAATAAAATCTTAAAAAAATCATCATAGTTAAAAAAAAAAGACTTTGGGTCTGTTCGGCTTATTCTGAGAACCACTCTTTGAATCATGTATCTTAAAGTCTTTTAAAATATGCCGCTTAGGGTATGTGTGTGTGTGTGTGTGTGTGTGTGTGTGTGCGCGCGTATGGGGAGGGAGGGAGGATGTGGGGTATGGAAGGGGGGAAGGATGGATGTAAGCAATAATTTTGTTCACTAAAAGAAGATTGGCTACAATTCCTGGACATAGTTGCTTTTTAACTGGCAGAATAAAAAACTACTTTATAATAACAAAGACACTAAATAGACAAAAAGTGGCCTTTATTTTTAGTTATTCTTTAGAATTATTAATAATAGTTCTATTTATAAACACTTATGGATCTGTGTCTACTCCTTCTGCTGTGGAGAGAGCTCTGGAGTAAATTCGTGTTAAAAGAATATGATATTATTTAAAAACACTTTTTGAAAAGTTACTGAAAGGTTAAAAAAAGTAAAGGGACACCTCAAAAAAAAGTAATATGGATGGGGATAAGACCTACCATTTTGAGGGGTGCCTGGGTGGCTCAGTGGGTTAAAGCCTCTGTCTTTGGCTCAGGTCATGATCTCGGGGTCCTGGGATAGAGCCCCACATTGGGCTCTCTGCTCCGCGGGGAGCCTGCTTCCTCCTCTCTCTCTGCCTCTCTGCCTACTTGTGATCTCTGTCAAATAAATAAAGTATTTTTTAAAAAAAGACCTACCATTTTGAGAAATTTCAAAATGCAGAGTTTAAAACTGTATGGTAAAGACATTATAATAGATGGTAGGATCAGAGAATCACAATGTAGAGATCCGAAACAGGTGCCATTATATACGAGAATGGAATAAGTGACGAAAGAGGCCTTACAAAGCAGTGGGGGAACAAGCGGGTCAACTCAGGAAATGGTGCAACAATTGGCATCGTTGTATTGTGAAGACAATCAATTTAATTATTCACTGCACAGCATACATTCACACACAAAAGCGAATTTCAGGCAGAGAGAATAGTTAGAGTCAACCCATAGATCATCTAGAAGAAAATAGAATTAGCTTATTATCTGGGTTGTAGAAAGGCAGAACTTTCTAAGTTTAGAAGCAAAAGAAAACACCAAGGAAAAAACTTAAAAACTTTGTCTTAGTCCTTCAGATAAAAGTTTTGCACAGTCTCTTAAAAAAAAACACACACACACACCTAGGGGCGCCTGGGTGGCTCAGTGGGTTAAGCCTCTGCCTTCGGCTCAGGTCATGATCCCGGGGTCCTGGGATTGATCCCCATGTCGGGCTCTCTGCTCAGCAGGGAACTTGCCCCCCACCCCCGCCTGTCTCTCTGCCTTCTTGTGATCTGTCTGTCAAGTAAATAAATAAAATCTTTAAAGAACAACAACAACAACAACAACAACCTAAATCCAACCTAAATAAACTGGCAAACCATAGAGTAAGAAAAGTATTTTTAGCAAACTTAACAAAATAGCTTTACTATGGGAGGAATATATACAAAAGTCTCTTAAAAAATTAACTTCACACACAAACCAAAGAAATAAAACCGATAAATATGGCAAAATATTTGTCTTCATGAGCAACCAAAGGAATGTAAATTAAAACAAGATTGAAATACTATTTTTTTTGCATATCAAAATAGCCTACATTAGAATTAATGAAAATGCTTAGTGATGAAGAGGATATGGTGAATTGACATTCCCTTACGTTATTGGTGTTTATATAAATGGTTTTTGGAGATCAGTTTAGTAATCTGCATCGAGCTTAAAATGATGGTCATATATTTTGACCCATAATTCTGCTTCTAGGAATCTAACCAAAGGAATTAATTGCTGTTATGGAATGCGTAAGTCATGGGGATAGAAGGTCCAGCATAGGGAATATAGTTAGTGATATTGCTTAGCGTTTGTGTAATGACAGAGGGTGGCTACACTTGTGGTGGGCACAGCATAACAAATACAATTGTTGGATCGCTATGTTGTACACCTGAAATGAAGTAACATTAGGTTGAACTATGCTTCAATTTAAAAAATAATCTAATTTAAAAGAGTCCGAGGTACCTGGGTGGCTTAGTCCGCTAAGCATCTGCCTTCAGCTCAGGTTGTGATCCCAGGTTTCTGGGATGCAGACCCATGTTGGGCTCCCTGCTCAGTGGAGAGCTTGCTTCCCCTCTGTCTCTGCTCCTCTCCCCTACTCTTGCTCTCTCTCTCACTCTCGTTCTATCTGAAATAAATAAATAAAATCTTAAAGAAAGAAAGAGTCCAAGTTTTGTGATATAGGGGGAAAAAAAGGAATTAATTGCTAAAGGACTCAAAACAATCCTTATGGAAAAAGATGCGTATTAGTATTTGTATTAATCTATATGGCTGCTATAAGTAATTACACAAACTTGGTGGCTTAAAATGACAGAAACCGTTCTCTCCCAGTTTTGCAGGCTGCAAGTCCAAAGTCATTATTACTGGCCGAAATCCTGGTATCAGCAAGGCTGCGCTCCCTCTGAAGTCTCCAGGGGAGGATCCGTTCCTTGCCTCTTTCAGCTTCTGGAGGCTGCTGGTTTTCCTTGCTTTCTGGCTGCATCACTCAAAGCTCTACCTCTTGGTCACATGGCCTTTTTCTCTTCTGTCTGTAGTCAAATCTCCCTCGGCACCTCTCTTCTAAGGGCATCTGTGATGGCATTTAGGGCTCACCTGGATCACCCAGGATAATCTCCCCACCTCAAGATTCTCCACTGATTTGCATTTGTGAACACCCCATTCCCCCCAACATAACCTTGATAGGTGATTGTACCTGTTCTCTCAGGGAGGGCACGGTTTGGTGGGAAAGCCAGATGGCAAATCAGCAATTGCAGTCTGCAGAGAGGAGAAGCCGATGGCACTAAGGGGACCTGGTTTTGAGGGTGTCAGGGAAGACTGGCCTCATTGGCACCTTGAAAGATGAGTGGGACTTGGCCAAAGGGTGGTGTGGGAGCAAGGAAGTTAACCGTACTTCCATACTTTCTATGTATATGTATGTATATGTGTATAAATATGTAAATGTATGTATATGTATACATATACATATGTATACATATATACAAAATATGTATACAACATATTTTAATTTTCCTTATGTATGCTGTGCTCTCTTAATTTGTAGCTGCTTGCAAGTCTTTGGACCTTATATGTGTTATTATCAAGTCATGGGACACTTGCTAACTTCTTTCAACTTCTAGGTTTCTCCCAAGTGCTTTGTGTTTCCATAGCACATTCTGTTTCCCCTACAACGCTGACACCCCATTCCAACTGCCTCCTTACCTCCACTCCATTACTTTGGAGAAATCTTGGTTATGTCCTTCTTGGTCACTGCTGCAGTCCTAGCTTCCTACCTCTTAGTAGAATACTTGGCACATAGTTGATGCCAGTAAGTATTTGTTGAGTGAGTGAATGAGTGATCAAATAAACACAAGTGGTGGGAACTTCCAGTTGGGACAGGCTTCACTTACCAATCCTCCTTCTTTCACTGGATGTCTACTAAGTACGCATTTATCAAGGTAGGCTAAGCACAATTCTTGACATATGTCAGATAGATGAAGGTTCAAGATTTGCTTTGATTCTTCATTGTTTGTGACAAAGTGTCACCCAACATCCCTTGATCTCATTTTCATTTTTGTTTTTTGGTCTATGAAATATAGAACTTAGCTTAAAGTACATCTAAGAGGGGCACCTGGGTGGCTCAGTTGGTTGAGGGTTGGACTCTTGGTTTCTGCTCAGGTCATGATGTCAGGACGAGACACCCCCCTCCGAATCCCCTCATCCCAACCCCCCCCCCACTTCCCCCCCCACATCCTGCACAGACTCCGAGTTCAGCAGAGGCTGTGCTTGGGATTCTTTCTGTCTTTCTCTCCCCTCTCCCTCCCCTTCTGCCCCTCCCCGCCTGCGCACAGACCCCTGAGTAAGTGCTGTCTCTCAAATAAGTAAATAAATAAAATTTTAAAAAATGTATACTTAAGATCTCTTCTGTCCTGCATTTCCATGCTTCTTGCTATTTCCTAGCCAAGTCATTTCTTTGTTCACCCACCTTTCTCTTTTTGGGATGCCTTTTGTCCTCTTGTCTCCTCTGGAGAACTCCTGATAACCCCTTAAGGCAAGGCTCAAATATCCACTGCTCCCACTTCTCCCCTGAAGCTGTAAGGACTCCTTACTTTTCTTTGCAAGCATCACCGTAATAGGATGTACCACGTTGTATGTAATTGCTCATGTGTTTTCTAGCTCACTCCCCTCCCGCCCCCTACACACGCAACTAGGATGGCAGCTCCCCGAAGCAGGTATGTTGTTTCCATAGAAATGTTTTAAATCTATCTCCCTATTCCTGAGTGCACTTCCAGCATCACCTAACAGGGAATGCAACTGAATTAATTCTTTTTTTCTGTTCTCCCATGTTACACAATACACAATGAGCATTTTAGACTATAAGGTAAGAGGGAGGGAAGAATGATGTCAATATCCTAGCAAGTCAGTGGCACCTGGGTACCAGCAAGTTCAGTCCAAACAGTTATTCTGTATAAATATAACTTTTAATATCTTATAAACAGTAGATGAACTTGGCTGAGTTGTTCAGAGCAAGGAAGAGGCACAGCTTACCTCCTAAGAGGAAGTGACAGGTATTAACCTTTTTGAGCTACCTGGATCCATTTAGTAATTTACTTACAGTAAATTGCTTAAATAGAACCTTAGTGGCCTTGAAAGTTAGCACATCTGCCTAAAAGCAAGCAATTTACTCTTCTCTCAGTTATAGGGTTAGTCCTTAATGGCCTCTTTAAATCTTAATGACTTCCTCAGAGTGTGGAATGGTGTAGTCTTTTATGGAATTCTAACTTAAGCATTTCAAATCAAATCGCATATATTTATCAAGCTCTATGCAAAGCAACATGCTTAGCTGTGGGGTGTACCAAGATGAATAAGATACAGTTGTTGCCATCAAGGAGAGTACTATCTTATTGCAAACACAAGGCTGATGTGTGATTCATTAAATAACAATATATGACTTAATACAATTTAAGAAACTCTTCAAAAAGATTTCAGGAGATGGTAAATCATTAATTGGCAGTAATTATTTAGACTACACACAGTAGTCATTTCAGAAAGTGGGGAGAACCCTTTGGATAAATGTAAGGTTTTATGAAAAAGAAAAGTATTTTAGTTAAGTCTTCAAAAGTGTCTGGGAAGGGAGAAGGGGACATAAGCATGAATGACCAATTATTACCTGGTGGGATAGGAAATGCTATGATGAAATAGTGGGTAGTAGACTGTATTAGTCCATTTGGGCTGCTATAACAAAATACAGCACACTAGGTAGCTTTTACACAACAGAAATTTACTTCTCACATTTCTGGAGACTGGGTACTCTGAGACTGGGATGCCAAGAGTAGGATGAGGGTCTTTTTCTGGGTTGTGGACTTCTCACATCGTTGTGAGATATGGGTTGTACTACCTCAAATGGTAGGTGGGGTTGTTGGGCCCCCAGTAATGGGTCCATGGTCAAAGGAGCGAGACTGATACAAAGCAAAGGTCAAGCAAAGCTTTATTTCGCACCAAGCATCGAGAATCAAACTGACCGGCCAGGGCCGTCTCTTACAAAGAGGTGACCCCTCTCTTCTTTACAGACTAGCTTTTAAGGGCAAAGGCCATGTGGTTGGGCCTGGCCATGCACAGGTGACCAATGAGATTGTAACACAGAGAAAGCTGCACAGTCCTGCTAGGTCACACATAAGTGACCAATTGAATTACAATTTACCCTATAGTAGATATTTGAACTAGCCTATCACCTTGGTCAGAATTGGCACCCAAAGGGCACCCAAAGGGTGGGGCCCATACTCCTTGGTAACTAGGGAGACAGTATGTGCCCCCACTGATTGGATACCTCCGCCTGGCCTGACCCACCCTTGTATTTGGGCTTTGTTACCTGGGACTGGTTTCCTGGACTTGTTTTTAAGTAAGTTCCCTGAAGGGGAGGGGGCACGGTCAGGATGGAGCTGCTCTGGCTAAATAGGCCCTTATAGGGTGAGGAGTTCTCTCGGGCATCTCTCTTTGATGAGGTCATTACTCTCATTTATGAAGGTTCACCTCCCAAAACCCTATGTCCTAATACCATCATGTTGGTCATCAAGATTTCAACATATGAGTTTTGGGGAACATAAATATTCAGACCATACTGTGGATCGAACGCCAAGATCAGACAGGGAAGTTGCTGGTAGGAAGTTCAGTTTGTGATCTAGCATCTAGAGGGAAACAAACACACAACATATGACATGGTCTTGACAAAAAGTCAGTAGTAAGAGATCCAGCAGAAAGGAGAAAAATGCAAAGATAATCCTTTGTACATAGATACTAGTTAATTACAGCAACATGACAGACAGCAACAATAATGGAGTCAACCATAATTAATAATTTTTGGGTGCTTGCAAAGTGCCAGGCACATATCCATTATATCTTAATTCCTCAATCCTCACTACTTTGTAGATTAGTTACATTAGTTACATTATTCCCATTTTACAGATGAGGGTATTGAGACATTGATCCACAAGTAGGTGGTACTTACCAGTCAAATGGCATAAGGAAATTCTGTCCCAAATAACTCTGGTATCTGGCCAAAGTCCATCTTGGCAGACTACCAGCCCCATGAGTATCTAAGTAGACAGTCTGTTAGGAGATGGGTTAGCACACAAGGACTGTTAATCTGGCTTGAATCATTTACTGTGTACCCATGAGCCCATGGATCAAATCACAACTACCCAGGGGTGTTTGTGCCTTTTGGCCTGAAATTACCCAGGACTTTCTTACTTATGCTCTATTTCTGCCTGTTCTATCCTTCTATCTCTGACTCTGCTTTGATTGCTGCCACCAGCTTCTGCATTGGTCTTTGGACTTGCTCTCTCTAGTGTTAAAATGTATTTACCAGCAGATTTTGACTTAACTATTGTCTTGAGTCTTGGCCTATTGGACTGTCTCCAGCAGGAAGTTCTTAGTTTCTATTCCAACCCCAAACTCAGTCCTGTGGGACTCAACACAGTCTTCACTCAATTTTCCACATAGGCCAAACCTAGAAAGATATATTTATGCTCTAAGTTCTTAAAAATGATTTGACTGGGAAATGGCAAGAAGCATGGAAATGTAGGGCATTTCCTTACTATTTCCCAAAGAGTAGGATATGGTGTGTGGGGACATAGGTGGGTTTAGATGTGAAAAAAAAATTGTGCTCTGTGTATGGGAATCAGTGAGTAGAGCTGGAACAAGAGTTCTTTGAGGGAACAGAGGAAGACAAGCTTGGCATACTCTGTTGAGATCAAGATGGGAAGGGACTTTTATCTTGAAATGCTTGCAATGTAGCATTTCTAGCAGTAAGATTTAATGAGAAGATAATTATAAAACCAATACAGCAATGTGTTTTAGATACTCCAACTCTGGGCTATGTTTGCAAAATTGAAGTCACACGTGGGATCTATACTAGGTAGATTTTTCTTTCCAATTTCAAGGAACGTTTACAATCTTAGTTTATCTTAATTTTTCTCAAGGGGCGATTCATTGGGTTATCAAGCTCAGATAGAGAAGATGAAGATTCCAGGTTATGCCCTTGATCTATTAGATCAGAAACTTCTTGGGGCTGGAGGGAGTAGATTTTTGTTTCACATCTCAAGTGATTGTCGTCCACACTGAATTTGTAATGAAAGGAAGACCAATAAACACCATACCGGCACCATCAGGCTTCACAGAAACAAACTTTTGTGATACAGTGTGATTCCGATGATAGTTTTTGTTTCTTTAGCAGTATTGTTGCTTATCTTAATAGCTCACCATTACAACTGCTTTTTTATTCTCAGTCACAATCTCTTCAGCTCTTACAACTTGCATTCTCTAATCTCCTACTTGCCACCTCCTCATTTTGCTGAGTCATGGTTTCTACTACCTTACCCGTTTCTACTGCCTCATGGCTCATGTTCCCAACCTTTTCTCTGGATTTCTGTCTGCTCTACCTATACTCTCAAAGGATAATTGTGTCATTGTCCAGGCAAAAGTTGCTGCACAAGGTTATGCATGAATCAGAGGTTGGTAGAACTTGGCACGAGATAATGCTCATAGTTTTCATTTGTTCTTATTGTTGATCTTCATGAGTAGTTTGAATATTTGCAGGATTATAGAAGAAATAAAACTGTGATTTATATTTTGCAAGTTATGTAATAAAATCTCATGTTCCAGCATGTTTCCCCCATCTTCCTCTAATGCTGCATATGCCCTACATTTAAAGTCTCCAAGAGAAATAATCTTACTTACTCAGTTAGTCACTTTCCCAAGTAGAGTAGCTGGGCTAGCAGAGGTCTCATGCCATTTTTCATGCTCTGGCTTGCCTTCAGTCAGGCACCCAGCCTTGTTCCAACTAACTGTGGCCAGGGTAGCAAGGTAATATGGTCAGCTCTCCTTAAAAAGAAGAAACTTTGAACCAGTCAAGAACTTAGAGCATAAATACATCTATTATGCGGCCATGTTAGAATTTGGTGATTTGGGACTTCTGGGATAGCCTGTTGTACTTTTGTTTTTTTTCTTTTGCCTACAACCTAATACCTCCTTGCCTTTCTCAAGTATTTGGATTTACTTGGGGTTGGGTCTGGATACAGAAGGAACTCATGGTTGGCTACCTCCCTGGGTATTTGTCACTGTGACCTTACAGTAGAAATGCAAAGATAAGGGCTGAGCCTATTCCAAGAGTCACACACTATTACTTCTCTATTCAAGAGAGGCCAGATGCATGATAAAGATTCATGAACCTTTGTTCCAAGTGCTAGCTAAAAACAAAACAATAAAGATGGATGAGGGATTCCATAGATATCAAAACATCACAGACCTATAGCTTCTTCAGATCAGAGAATCAATTACATGCTAGATTCCTCGAGAAACCATGCATTATTATTTATAACAAGCATATCAATTGATTATTATAGACTGTACTTTAAAAAATAAGAAGCCTTGATTTATAGGCACCTGTTTTCTCACAGTGGATATGAAATGCTGGTGTCCACTTGTGTTCACGATACCAGAAAAATTATTCAACATGTCACAATGGCCAGATTACAGAAAAATCTAAATCGATCATTATTTTCCCAAACACTGGCTGTTAAATATATTATATGGAGCATGAAACTCTTATTCAAGAAGCATTGTTTCTTACAAAGAGGAGATTCAAAGTTTATACTCTTTAAAGTATTTTATACTGGCATTATTATGAATATTTATGATATACAGGAAGTTCCCAACTATTCACTCAACAAATATTTATCAAGAGTCTATTATGTTCCAGACATTATGTGCCAGTCATGGGCAAGATAAAGTCCTCCACTCATGGAGTTGACTTCCCAGTGGAGGAGAGCAGAAACAAGTAAGGTGACTTCAGATGGTGTGAAGTGGCTTGAAGAAAATAAATTAGATTAGTGGTCTAAAGAGTAAGGGGGGGTGAGTACTTGAACCAGGACAGCTACTTTAACTAGAATGGCCAGGAAAGGATGCACAAAGAGATAAAATTTGAGTTGAGACCTGGAGAAAGAGGAAGAAGAAGAACAATTTTTTTTAATACTGGTGAAAGTGTTTACTCATACAACACTTTGTTGTAATCTAGCAAAGTTGAAGACACATGCTCTGTGACTCAGAAATTCCTCGCCCAGGTATATACTCAACAGAAATTCTATCATGTTCGTGCCAAAAATTATGTGCAAGGATTATCTATTTACATTCTTTGTAATGATGCTACCATTTGTGTTAGCCTCACAGCTCTCAACATTCAAGGCATGGTGCTGGGATGTGTTGAACATTCTGCTGTTGATTTACTGAAAAATATATTGCTCCAAACACTACAGTGTTTTGCACTTTCACGGCTGCAAACTCTAAACAACCCAAATGTCCACCTGCAATAGAATGCATGAATAAATTGTGTCACCTTATACAATGGAATACTTCACAGCAATGAAAACCAATGAAAATGAATGACTTACATCTACATACTCATCATGGAGGAATGTCACAAACGCAATGTTAAGTGCAAGAAGCCGGACACAAAAGAATATGTGGTATGTAGTTGCATCTCCGTAAAGATCAAAAAGGAGGCAAAGTTAAACTTCAAGCTTTAGGGGATGCAAGCTTAGGTGGCAGGGAGGTGATTACTTTCAAGGTCAGGATAGTAGTTACCTCTGGAGGAGAGGGGGTTAGCACTCAAAAACAGAGAGGTGGGAAGCTCTTGGGGCCTGACATTGTCTGTTGACTTGCAGAGCAACGCCCTATCCTGATAGTCCTCACTGACCTGAATTACAGTTAGATAAGTCTTCCCTCTGCGGTACTTCTTTGAATTCCACATTGTTATTTTGTGCATATAACTATTTGTTATCGTTCACAGAAGAAAAAAATTCATAAAAGCAAAACCCTGCATAAATGAGTACTACTTGTACAAAAGAATGAAAACAAACCAAAGCTTACTCTTCATATATATATATAAAAAAGAAAACAATTATGAAGGTGCAATTTAAAAAAATTATGAACGATATTTTTATGTTGTATTTATGTGTTTAGATTATTAAATACACATATAATTTTTATCTGTAAAAGAATAGTCTTATACTTTATTAATTTTTTATTTGCTACTTCATTGCTATTTACCTGTGAAAGATGCTGAAGATTGATTTATTTTTACCTTAAACCATATCAGAAAGTGTTCTGGCTGTTAGATTAACAACAGAAATAGAAACTAATATTTTGTATGATACCCTTTATGCTGAGAATGCCTTAAGGCATGTAATGGAGTAAACACTGGTAGTGAATAACCTTGAGCAAATTTTGCCATTTTATGCATTTAAAACTCTATACGTATCAAATAAGGAAATGTTGGCCAGAATGGAAGGGTTTTGTTATTATTAATATTTTTTCCAAACCTACTTGGGGTGTATATATAATAAAATACCATGCTGAAATAATAAAGATCAACATTTTTAAAAAAAAGATTTACCTGTCTACTTATCTACTTGTCTTATCTACTTATCTACAAATATGAGGCTCATATTTGTGCTAACATCACAATGCTTACAACTAAGTGTCAGGAGTTGGGATATATTATACAATGTTACCAACATTGTATTGATTCCTGAATAACTTAATGCTTAATCCACTATTCTGCATGGAATGCTTGCTAGGTGTACAGCAATCTCATTACAAAGGAAAACTGTGCATATTTTTTCTTTGTTCTACTATAAAATCTGTAATTTCTTTTTTCCTGTGTATGCACATGTGCACACCTGTCTTCACACACAAAAAATGTGCTGTATTATTAAATAGAGTTTATCACCCAAATTGATAAAATCTATTAACAGCCCTTAGTCATATGTATCTCTTTTTGGAACCTCAAACAGGGAGCCTGAAGGTTGTTATGACAAAGGTGAGCTAACCTGCATTAGGAGCCCAGCAATCCTCTAGGAGGGAAGGGACTGAGATGCCACAAAAGTCAATGTTACAAAAACTTATTGAGGCAGCCTAGCTGGTCCCAAGTAAGGCCCAGTGGCAGAGTAGGCATAAAAATGTCAATGAGAAAATCATGAGAAAAATTACTATAGAAGGTAGAAAGACTTAACACAGAGGACCGGCTTGGGTGACAAGACAGATGGTGAAAGAACCATGAGTTTTCTAGGGTCTGTGAGGCAGTATACATCAGAACCTTTCTATACCTACAACCAGGTAACAGACTGGGGTCTGGGAAGGTATCTGAGTGGCTGATTTTGAGAACTGCTGTTCAAGGAAGTCAGGCCAGAGAAGGGTCTTCCTCCCTTACTCCAAGAAGAACCTAGTGCAGTTCGGCCAGAAGTCCCCACCATGATGGTGGTTCAGCCCAACCCCCTTGCTTTGGGCTGGACCAGCAAGGGTTTATGTCCTTAGAGAAGCAATGGTAGAAACAAATAGAAAATTTGGAGGCTTCTCCAAGTACAGACTTCCACAAAATAGCAGTGTTAGAATCACCTGGAAACTGCTTAAAAATGCATGTTGTTGGGTCCCACTCCAGATCTATTGAATCGACATCTCTGAGATAGCATTCTGCGTTTCAACAGATACCCTGGGTCACCCTGGGATCATCTAGGCCCTAGCAACAGGGGGAGAACTACCAGGAGTGGCCCTTTATGTTTCTGTGGGTGGTGACTATGAATTCTGGTACCAGTGACAGCATCAGCAATTAGTGAGATTAGGGGCCAGTGTGCTATTTCGATGAAGCGGGTAAAGCGGCATTGTGTCAACTTCTGGAGAATTCCAACCTTCATTACTGCTGGGTGTCTATCAGCCTGAAGGGAGTTCTGGCTTCTGTGTGATTTAAGAGTAGATCAGTTGCAACTTTGGATTCCAGAAAGCAGTCTTAGGGGCTTTTTGAACATTCAGGGAAGGAGGATCCAGGAAGGGGAGAGACTGAACTCTTTCCAATCTCTGGTGAGGAGGTTTTGTTGCTGTATGATGCAGTCCTGGAGGCTCTTTTATACCTCTATCTATAAGGGGGAGGGGTTATCCTAGTTATGCAAAGAGGTATTTTTATTTATTAATTTACACTTTTAGTCAGTTTTGTTTAAGATGTTAAAACTTGAAATATTTTTATTGATTAACAGTAAGTTCATTGATTAACAAGGGTCAGCATCTTGACTTATCGTATTCCTGACTCCATATTAGCATGTCTAAGATGACCTTCTGTTTAGTAAGTGGTAGCAGGGCAGAAATTAGTGCTTCTTTCTGGGAGCAGCCATTTGGAAGGTTACGACAAAGTACTCAGTGGAGATATGCTGCCTTGATTCTCTCAGGAAAATAGAACTCAAGTGAACATCACCCTCAGGAAGAAAACTTAGTACTCATTACAAGAAAGATGACAGGTCATGCTTATCTATGGCTTATGTTATAAGAGTTAACATTTTTAAAAAATGCAAAACAGCGTGAAGACATTATTAAGACTAAGCATAAAACAGTGCAGAGATGAGACTGAAGGAGATTGAGAAAACGAAAGGTATTTATGGAAGGCCTCCTCTGCCTTGGTTTTTAAACACTTTGCAATTTCTTTATCCTTAAAGATTGAAGAAAAAAATTAATTCTTGTACCTTCATTATAAAGCCACATCTGATGTTAAAGAATGTTGTTATGGCTAAGCCCAGCACAATTATTTTCTATTTTACCTTCTTATTAATTTCTCTCATTTCCCCCCAACTGAGGAATACATTACATCACCTCCATATTCAAAGACGGCAGGAAGCTGTAGATTCTCTGCAAAGTTTGGAAACTGTGGAAACAGCCATATTCATAAATCGATGGTGCATAAAATGTTCACGAGCTGTAAAATCGTACTTTAATGGTTCTTAGCATATAAATGAGAGGAGAATTTGTTCTAAGTAAGTTATTGCTACACTGGCACTTCTTCAGTGAGGTTGTTGGATTCTCCATGTGATTGGCTATATGTTATGGTGTGAAAGAAGTTAATAGTTTATTTCTTTATCTCGTCAAAGTCTAGATGGTCTCACAAAGAGTAAGCAATATTGACTTTTCAGAATCATAAACACACAGGAGAGCACTGTGAGTAATTCTGGCCTGAAATGTTGTGGGAACCCAAATCTAGCTAACTTCAGAATAAATGAAAAGCTTTTCACCTATTCATGGATATGTATCTCCACCCCTGGAGTTGTTCACTTTATAGGTCTAGGAAGAAAACTGAGAATTTGAATTAAAAAAATATTCCTAGATATTTCTATTATTAATCAGGTCTGACCACCAATGAAATACTCTATCTATCATCTATCATCTCTCTCTCTATCTATCATCTCTCTATCACTTACACATATGTATGATTTATGTAGATTATACCTAAAATTTTTCCATAACTTTATAGATTACCAATTGTGTTCTATATTTAATGAGCCTTACAAAGTCTTTTGAGGCAAGTAGGTAAATTTAAGGACAAAGACCTAAAGCTCAAAGAAGGTCTCAAGTTGAGGTTCTCTTAGTCTGTGATTTGTAGGAACAAGATTCAAACCCAGATCTTCTTGTTTGAGAGCTTGAGCTCTTTTCCTGTATTAATGGGGCTATAATAATGCTTTGCCACTAATTAAACGTGATCTTTCTTTTTCAGGAGGGTAACAATGCAACCTCTTAAAACTGGGACGAGTGAGAGGAGATGGGAAAGGGAAGTCAATACTTTCTTTCCTTCTCCATAATAACCTAAGCATCCAGTGAGTGATAACAAAAAAATATACATTAGCTATATTTATACTAAGGGTTCTTTACTTGGTGGATGCAAGAATCCCAGAAGATACATATATATATGGGTTTCAGATTGTCTGTGAACCTTTCAAAACACATAAAATTTTGTATTTATGTGTGGCTGAAACATTTGATTTTTTTTTTTTTTGTACTCTAGTATGCTACATTCCACATTCTTTTAATAATAGCATCACCCTAATTGGTTTTTGGAATATAAGTTCTTCCTCATTGGATATACTCTGGTAGGCTATTAATAAAGGTGCCCATACATCTCCAGCCCAGGTCTAGGCATATGATCCATGTTAAGTTAATTAAATAGTCACTTTTGGAATTTAAATCATGAACCAGGTAATACAAGACTGAAATCATCTGGAGTTTATCCATTCTGGCAGAGGTGCTCCAAGCAATTCCTATTCCTGGGACCCTTTAGAATTGCCTGATTCCTATTTTTAAAGTCAATTTATCATCTTCTCCTTTGTATCTGTAACTCCCTCATACGCTCTCATAGATTATTTTTGCTTAAACAAAGTGTAGCTTGCAAACAAAAAGCTCTAGTGACTGTGTAACATTTTTCTGGGAAAAAGGTATAAAGCTTTTATTAGATCTTCAGTTCAGTCAGTGACCGCAAGAATGTTAAGCATTGCTGGTCTGGAGCAAATGGGAAGGGATTTGGCACTGTTCTAGGAGCAGGTGATGACGGGCAGAGGGCTGGAATGTGCTGTCTATAGAATTTGAGTGGTGGGAGCAAAACCTCATTGTACCCTTTCCTGCTTTAGAGTTGCATCTCCATTTTAGGGGTGATGCCAACAGTCCAGGTTGCCCTAAAGTGGAGAGGTCCTTTGTGGAGTCCTTTTGTTCTTTTCACATCTCTTTTGTCTCCCTCTTCTCATGTTGACACGTGCATGAATCTATTTTCTTTCCTTCCTTGTATGAGAAGTGCTTATCTAAATTAGTACTTCTCCAAATGTGTTTGGGGTCCACCCATATCAGAATTACATAGGGTTGTGAAAAATTTATATTCTTGGGCCTTTCCTCCTGCTACCGATGGATGAACTGTCCTTGTTACCATGTAAGGCAATTCTTCCACTTGTATATTGGGTCTTGTGCCTTCTAACCCACCCAAGGACTGTGTCTCACAATTATCCCTGAAATCTCCTGCATCAACAAACTCTCTCTGTCTATTCAGTATACAAACATGTTGTATTAGCTCAAGATTTAAAACAACCTCTAGATCCCTTATTCCCATGTAGCTACTGACCTATATCTCTGTTCCCCTTTTTTGCAAAACCCCTTGAAAAACTCTGTGTGCTTTCTCTTCTCACTCCTTCTCTAGACAGCTTTAATCAGGCTTTTGTTGCCACTCCTCCAAGAAACTGATCTTTTTAGGATTACTAATGTTACTAACAACCTCAGTCTTCTCAAACCCAATGGTCAATTCTTACCTTCTCAGCAGCCTTTCACCCTGGTCGATCACTTTCTTGGTCTTGAATATCTTCCTTCACTGTTTTCAGAGACAATGAGATAACTTGGTTTTTCTTCTACTGCACTGGTTTATTTTCCCATTGTTTCCCCCTCTTTTCCTTATTTATAAACTGTGGAGGACCAAAGGGCTTTTCCCCCTGCTCAATCTAGTCTCAATCCCCTGTCTCAATCTAGTCTCACTTCCTAGGTGAACGTTTTCACTATTGAGCTCCTTTGATCTTTCCCCTGAATGCCAATCTTTAATATTTGATTGCCTCTTCAAAATCTCCACTTGAATATCTAATACACACTTCAACCTTAACTTTCTTATCTATGTCTTCTCTTAGATATGCTTCTTCCCCAGGGTGCCCCGATTCAAGCCAATGGCACCACCAAGCATTTAATTGCACAGGTTCAAATTCTTAAAGTCATCTTGACCTTCCTCTTTTTTTCTCATATAACCCATAGCCAATTCATCAGCAAATCCTATCGGTTTATCTTATAAAATATCTAGGATCCAATCACTATTCATCCATAACTCTCACCCTTAGCCATCAGTAGTCTAGTTTATTGAAGTAGCTTCCTGACTGGTCTCCTTGCTCCTCCATTGCATTTTCTGTCAATTTCCCACATAATGACTTGAAATGATAATTTTAAAGGGTATATCAGATCATATAATATCCTATCTATCTCCTAGGTATTTCTATCTATGTCTTATCCTATCTCCTCCTATAATTTTCAGAATCTTCTAGTGGTTTCTATTATATTTAAAATAAAATCTAAACTCCCTATCATGGTTTTTGATGCCCCATGATCTGCCTGGACCTATGTCTGAACTTATCTTCTACCACACTTCTCATTCACTCTGCTCTAGTCTTATGGACTTTCTTGTGGTTCTTGGAACATGTCAAGATTTCTCCTATTTAAGAAAACTTACCATTATTATTCTTTTTTTGTCTGGAATGCCATCCCTCCCAGATCTTCAGATTTAAATCAGATCTCTCATCCAATGTTCTCTCTCAGAGAAGCCTTCCCTGACAGACCTATCTGGTTAGCCTTCCCAGGCTTCTAACAAGCTGCTAATGTTCTAATTCTTCACCTGAGTTGTGGCCACAGAGACAGTTACTTATAAAATATATGTTACATCATAAGCGCTGTTTTTAACTGATGTCATATTTCATAGTAAAAATAGATTATTAAATGGAAAGGAGGCAACTGTAAGAGAAGTATTTTTAAAAATTTCCCTAGAGCTGATGGCCATAGGTTCCCAGATTGGAAGAGCTCAGGGAAATATTAGCCTGTTGGGTGAATAAAGACACACACTAAGACATATCATCTAGTTGTAGTGTGGAGGGAGGAATGGATTGGCTGTGAGATCAGATAGGAATAATTCAGAGAGAGGGGGCAGGAGCTAGGACCAAAGTCAGGGCTGGAGATGGTTTCCAGAACTTTTCTGCCTTTCAGCAATCTCTTAATTCCTATCTTGATTCTCAGTCACCTTTTCCACTGCGTCCCTTCAAAACTTTCCTTTCAACCCAGGTTCCCCAGTGGTCTTCCCAGTTTCTGATCAACTCCCAAGGACAAGACTGTCTACCGGGGTGAGAAAACCAGGGGCAGCTGACACTGTTGGGTGTTTAGGTTTGTAAGTTCCATCATCCAAAATTTTTGCAAAGCTGTAAGAATTTCAAGTATTCCTCATCTTATAAGGTAGCTAAGTCTTCATTTTGAGAATCTTTTCACTCTTGGTTCCATTGGTATCTCACCACCCCATTGACCCAAACTTGTACATGACTTGATCCATGCTTAATCTTTTCTTATAACATTTTTTGCAGTCTGAAATTATACTATTTATTTCATACTTGCATTTCTATACCACTGAAAAGACTCTAAACAGTGAGACAGAGCATCTTTGTCTCCCTCACTGCTTGTCCCCTGGTCCCAGAACTGTGACTGGCATATAATACCTGCTCAGTAAGTATTTGTTAAATGAACAAATGAATCCTGGGATCTCTGCATGCTTGTGTTCAAATATTTCCTATCATTTTCTTCTTAAGAAGAAGCACAAAAAAGTAGCAAAATTTAGTCATTTTTATCTCTCAAGGGACTTACACTTTGTTTTACACGTATTGTGTTTTACTGTTTTCTCTTTACATGTTACTTTACGATAAACAAAAAAGGCAACGCCATTTAAAATAAACATCACTCAGTACTCCACACTACTTAGAAAGTTCATTTTCCTTTAATAGCACTTCATTGTCTGAAATTATTTCATGAATGTGTTTGATTGTTGTCTGTCTCCCTGTCTAGAATGTTAGCTCCATAAGGGCAAAGATTTTGTCTTGTCCATGGTTGTATCGCTTGTGTCTGGATGAGCACACAGAATTGGCACACAGCAGGTACTCAGACAAAATTTCATTCTCATCTCAAACTTACTATTGAATCAGAATTTCTGTGATGGTACAAGGGAAAATTTTTAATAAACCACTGCAGATGATTCTTATGAACTTTAAAATTTGAGAAGCATTTGTCAAAATGATCACTACCAGATCAATAAATACAGGGTTACCAAGTATTGCTGTATTTAGGAAATAGTTTCTCTTTCTATTCTTTGAATCCAGATCACTTTATTTGAAAAACTCACTGAAAAACAGGGCAACCTACAAAAGGATAAGAAGTGTTTTCTCATCTCCCAATGGTCCTGTCAAAATCAAGTAGAAGTAAGAGCTCTCATCACCTTTTTCTTAACGTTCGTAACTACTGTGTTCCTTTTTTCGCTCTTCTATTGAGAATTAAAAAAAGAAAAAAAAACCTGTTGAGTATTTAGGTAATGTAAATGACTTTAGTCTAACCCACTTGCAAACTGTGTGAATTCAGATAGTCCTCATCTTATAAGGTAGACGTGAAAAGTGTATCACACCTGGACAGAAACAAATCTTGTTAAGAGAAAATTCTGTTGGGGAAGCTTCTTACCTACTTTTGTTCACTCTGGGTTCCAGGTAACTATATACAGGGTAGCCAGAGGCCTTATTTATCACCTGTGTGAGGTGATACAAGGATCATTTTGAGACTTCTTTAATTCATAATCTACAGTGACAACTACTTGCTACACATATGTATATACCTCAAAGTGAGAAGTTTCTGCTGCCAGTCTGCTGATTCTTCTCACTTTGGAAATTGAATTAGCCCTTCTTCCATAGTGCTAAGGGAACAGTCTTGGATTCCCTTCCTACTGTCCCTCAGATGTTTGCTTCTTGAGAGGAACTTTTCTGACCTGTTGCGGTCTCTGCTCATGTATTTATCTTTCAGTAAAATCTCTCAAGACTGAGGAGTAGTCTTGATGATGACATCTGAAATGTCTCTCAGAGGAAATGGAAAAGACGTTTTGCTCCTTTTTCAATGTATTCTAGAAATTATTGGTTATGGTTTTATTTTCCCACTTTCTGCTTGATTCACCAAAATGGAAATGGATATCCCTTGCGTTGGTCAAAACCACGAAAGGGATTGGGAGAGTTTTAAAACATGTCTGCACATTCTTTGACAATTCTCGCGGCAAGAGGCGGATGCTAATTCCTCCACCCTCGCATAAGGAGTGGCCACAGGGGCTCACTTTTGAAGAACAGAATGTGGTGGAAGGGACACTATGTGAATAACTTGGCTAAGTTAGAATAGACCTGACTTTCTCTCTTGGAACTCTCACTTTGGAATCCAGCACCACGTTCGGAGGAAGTTCAGGCCACACAAAGAGGCCCAGTTGACAGCTCCTACTGAGATCCCAACCAACAGTCAGCAACAACCACCAGACATGAGTGAGGAAGGTTTTGAGGTGTCACTACCCTTTGTCACTGATTTGCCTGCAACTGCATGAGAGTGTGGGCCTGCAGTTGGCTAGCTGAATCTAGTCAATCTGCAGAACCACGAGAGATAGTAAGGATGATGACTGTTGTGGTCTGACACCACTAAGTCTGGGGTGGTTCGTGATCTAACAATAGATAACCAGGAAAGCCAGGATACTCTTTTGGTAAATCTTCAGTTTGTGCTGGGCTTCTGATCCTTTTACTGTGTTAAGCCTGTACCTTTTCCCTCTTCGAAGTTTATGATGCAAAATGCTGACCCCTGTTGAATTATGTTTTTAGAGAATCATGTTTTAGGCCCAATAAGAGAATTAGGACCGAAGGAGACAACGGAGTGGCACCATGTTTCAATATAAAAAGCAGTGACTTGGGAGCTGCAGAGAATTAGGTGAGCAGAGAACTCAGGGGAAAATGGTGGAGGAGGAAGAGTTGGTTACTGGACTAAAGACTTGCTCCAATAGGTGGTCTCTCCCCTCCCCTCCCCCCATTCCAATCCAGTGTCCTCCCTATAGCTTGAATAATCTTTCTAGAGCATCAGTCCCATCATTTACCCACTTAAAAGCCTTCAGTGCTCCCTAAGGCATTTTCCTTATAAAAACCAAGCTCATTTGGATGACCCTCAAGGATCTTTATGAAGCCCTCCCATGCCACCACCCGAGTCCCTGCAGCCTCAGGATTCCTCCCACCCTCCTTCCACTCTGTGGCTCAGTTACAGCCGTCACAACTGCACATTGTGCACCTTCCTCCAATGTAACTTTTCACTTGTTCTTCCTCTTCCCTTCCCCATCTTTCTTCCATAGTCAATTCCTAGTCATTCTTCAAGTCCAGGCTAAGTGCTGGCATCTTCGATGTTGGGAACATTACATACACATTCTGTGTATTCCCTAAGCCCCGGTGATTATCTCTGTCTTAGGACTTTCTGCCCAAGATTGTCCCTGTCTATCTCCTTAACAGGCTGTGAACTCCTTGAAGACAGGATTGTGTCTGTCTGAATCCCAGGGCCCATCTGCCCAGTGAGTGACTCATGGTAAGCGCCCGTATAGCTCCATAATGAACGGATTATAGCAAGACATTGAGGGGAGGGGAGGAATAGAGAATGCTAATAAGCTGTTGTTCCTAATAACTAGAAGGAGTGTCTTTGTGATATTTAACACTTGCGATCTGACTACTTATAGGTTTAGAATAAAGTGAAACATGTGGGTCTAAGCTGGGAAATTGCCTTGGGGCGAATTCTAGATGGGAGGAGGATGAGAAAATCAAGTGATTGCAAAATAAACTTTATCATAGTAGACTGGCAGAATATATTCTTTGTACCTACAGTTATATATCTTTTCTCTTCTTCCATGTTAGGTTGCACAGAGTGTATCTTTTGAAAGTGAATTTAACTAATTCAGTCCGTATCCCATACACTTGTGTGTGGGCAATTTCGTGAAATGATCTAGCCAGTGGTGTGCTAGAGACGTTCCTTTGGCCTTGTAGAGCCAACTGTTAAGTGTTCAGGAGTTTTGCAAGTCAATTATTAGACACAGTTTGAAATTAGCCAGGGTGGAGGTTTTTCCATCACATAAACCCGCAAGTGCTACAGGTCACACCTCCCCACTCCCCACACCAGCTGCCTGTTAAACATTAACTAGTTCATCAAAAGGTGCAGTTCTGTTTTACTCAGTAGTATTTTTATGCTCAAAGACTGTACAAACTATTATGTCCTTCACAACCTCATGAGCGATGAAAGATGACCTAATGGAATCTGTCATGTATGTAGGCAGGTGTGTGAGAGAACTAGACGGTTTCCCTAGGATAAGGCCAAAACTCAAAATTTTCAAGTATAATAGAAATATCCCCCTGCTTTTGTGTCACATATGTGTTCTCTCTATGGTGTCAATTTGGGGGGGCACTTTCTACTAAGATGATTGAAAAGGAGAAAGTTAGGTTTTTTTTTGAAGTAGAACTTTTGTCACTACTGTCACCAAAACAATGTGTTTTTTGTCTTCTTTTTTTAAAAAGTCTATGGGGGGCGGCGGGTGTGCCTGGGTGGCTTAGTTGGTTAAGTATCGACTCTTGGTTTTGGCTCAGGTCATGATCTCAGAGTTCTGGAATGGAGTTCCACATCAGGCTCTATGCTCTGTAGAGTCTTCTGGATATTCTCTCCCTCCCCCTCTCCTTTTGCTCCTCCCCTTGATCCCATTCTTTCTCTCTCTCTTTCTCTCTCTCTTAAATAAATAAATAAATAAATAAATAAATAAATAAAATCTTTTTAAAAAGCTTACAGGGAAGGTGCCTCATTAGTGCAGTAGGTAGCACATCAGTCTCATAAAAAAGCCTACAGGGAAATGCTAAATGATTCGGTAAGCTTATTATTAAAATACTCACTCCTGCAAATATTCACTGAATGCTGTGATACGTACAAAAGGCTATTCTGGTAGATACGACACAGACCACCTCTCCCAGGGCTCACAGTCAAACTGGGGAGACAGCAAAAAATTACCTAAATTGTATTACTTGTTACAGAGGAATTCACAGGGAAGAGGAGAAAATAAATGTGCTGCTAATAAAACTTAAGCCTCGGGATACGGTCTCCATTCTCCATGGATATGGAAAGACCCTCAGGTAAAGTGGACTTTGGCATGTTTTAAAACTGAAAGGGGGCCCAAGTTTCTAGACTAGTACATGAGACAGGAACTGGCACAACATAAGGCTGGGGAATTAGGGAAGGATAGGCTCAGGGAGGCCCTTTCAGAAAGTTAAAGATTTTGGACTTTCTCCTAAAAATAATGGGAGGCCCATAAAGGGTTTAAGCTGAGGAGTGACACATTTTAAAAGATTGTTCTGAACTGCTGTGTGGAAAATGGATTGGTGTTGGGGGTGGGGACAAGAAACATAAAACATAATGAAACATGGTCCTGTTGTGTATTGAGAGAGCAAGGGGTTATCTAGGAGAATGCTAGTGAGATTATTATTATGAGGCTACTTACGTTAGATGTCCTTTTTAATGACTTGGAAGAAGTAATAAAAATAATTTGATTACTCTTGGAGGCAATAATAGGGAATTACCCATAAAAGTGGAAAAAGACATAATTTTTAAAGCTCTAGAAAAATCATAACTAGCTAAGAAGTAAAACCATATGAGTAGTGAAAATCTGTATGCACATATATATAACATCTAAGAATTCGTCAGATCTCCTGGAACAATGCATTACGAACAACAGCATATCTCGTCCAATGTTGTTTTGATTCTGAGAGCTCTATATTGTTTGGTTCAGCAAAGCAGCTATTTCCAGTTAGTTCCTAGTGCTTTTACGTTCCATTTCTGCTGGAATGACTACCGACAACCTATTTAAAGAGCTTGAGGGAGGATGGCCATTCATGTTAAAAACTGGGGATTGTCCACGCTTGCCATGAAAGAACCAAAGAATTCTTTTTTTTCTTTTTTAAGATTTTATTTATTTATTTGACAGACAGAGATCACAAGTAGGCAGAGAGGCAGCCAGAGAGAGAGGGGGAGTCAGGCTCCCTCCTGAGCAGAGAGCCGGATGCAGGGACCAATCCAAGATCCTGAGATCATGACCTGAGCTGAAGGCAGAGGCTTTAACCCACTGAGCCACCCAGGCACCCCCAAAGAATTCTTTAATCCCATAATCAATGGGAAGCTCTATAAACAAGATACCATCAAGGGTCTACATGGAACAGAAAGTAAAAATAATTATTGAATAACCTAATTGGCCTTGAAAGTCTTACATAATATTTGTTGCTTCTTCTCACAGATGAAGCATGAAAGGGTGATAAAATGCAACCGTTGAACGTATGGGTCACAAAAGTGTGAATATTCAGCTTTCATTATGTCCACTGGAGACAAAGCTATCCGAATGAAAAATCCGCTTTAAATTGTTATGGGAACAAGCATTAATTTAAGTTATATCCTTGGAGAACATTCTGTTCAGTCCCTCAAATGAAAGATCATTTACCTTCTGTTACATAAGTTTAAATCGTACAGGCTATAAACTGACTGCTTCCTGTCTTAATTCCACTTATCAAATCAAACCGAGCAGATGGTCATCTTAATGCAGCCCGTTTCAGTCAGCATCATCAGCAAATAACAACATGGCTAGTTTGGCACATAGGGAAATTAATGTGGCTAATGACTAGTCATTAGGTTTGCAACCACAGTTTATTAATTTTGATTTTTACGATTATTACATTTGTTACTGGGAGAGTAAGGTAATTGTCAGAGTGAAAAGTAGCCATCCCACCCTCACCCAAACTAAAAATATCAGTGCTGATACATTTCCTTTTGCTTAAGTAGAAAGATGTAAAACATTGGGAATTGGAAAAACAACAACAACAGGTTATGTCTGCATACAAGTGATATAAAAGCAATTAGTGATGCTGATGGATTGTGTGTGATACAATGAGATTAGATGCTTGATTAGAAATGTGTCTCGGGGCACCTGGGTCGCTCAGTGGGTTAAGCCTCTGCTTTCGGCTCAGGTCCTGATCCCAGGGTCCTGGGATCGAGCCCCACATCGGGCTCTCTGCTCAGCGGGGAGCCTGCTTCCCACCCCCACCCCCCTGCCTGCCTCTCTGCCTACTTGTGATCTCTCTCTCTGTCAAATAAATAAATAAAAAATCTTAAAAAAGAAAAAAAGAAATGTGTCTCATCCTGCACAGTCATGTGATTTAGAATCAGACTGAGCTGGGTGAAAGACTTTTCCAATGTTGTAGTGAATTGGCCTATCTGAAAAATAGCTTCCTTCAGGCCTTCCTTCTTTCAGGCCGAGATGGGAGGCTGTGAACTTACTAGGTCATGTCCCTCCGCGAGTTGGCTGCCAAGGACCCAGGCTGGTACCTCATAGTTTAAATCAGCAAGTGAGGGGGTGTCATGGCTTTGGTACTATAGGGGGGTACTTTTCAGGTAGTACTTGGTCTGAATTCTTTGCAATCCTTGGGTATGGTGTGGGAAGGAATAAAGGAGGGAGAAATGCAGATGGAGGGAGGCAAGATGGGGCAAAGGGAAAGACTTTCTAGCTACCGTGCAGTAACAGCAGTAGGCAACTTTGGGGCATGAATACTGGAACCAGTGAAGCCGCTTTAAACCTCATATTGTCTACAAGAAATACTAGCAGATAGGAAGAAATATAGGTAAGGCTATGAAAATATCAGAGATAGTAAACTGAAATGTACACAGGAGCCAAGCAAATAACATAAATGTAAACAGAGACCGGGAGGGTCCTATAAAAGTGTAAAGCGGGCTGCAAGTTAAGATATTGGTGTCTTTATTGCCACCAAGCATAATACCCATCAAGTCAGGATGCTTTTTAAGATACAATTTGAGCTAAAAGAAAAAGATGGCCCCATAAAGCACACTGAGGTTGATTTGTGACCCCTAAGATACTGTGCTGAGTTTCAACTTGAGCGATTGCATGCAGGGAGAGAATTTTCTACAATGACTGTAAAAGCCCCGAAACCAGAAATTGTTCCTTCTAATGGAGGCAAGCAAGATAAAAGAAGAATATATCAGAATCATATTTTAAATGCATGCGTGGCTAAAGGATTTTTTTCCCTCCAGTAAGTTCCAAGTGTGGAGGGACTGGAGTTAATACCAAAAGTTTATTTTATGTTATTTATCCTGTTCGTGTGTGTGTGCGCGTGCATGCGTGCGTGTGTGTGTGTATGGTGTGTATTGCCCGAGTTGGCACTTTACTAAACTTTTCACAGTTAATTTCTTAGCACAGAATCAGTCATTGTCAACTTAGCTCTTTTTTGTGTAGTGCTACATTTCAAAGTTTTGTATATTCCTCATCATCTATGGTTGGAATTCTTGTAATTTTTCTTTTATCAGTTTTCTTTGTTTTGTGTGTGTGTGTGTGTGTGTGTGTGTGTGTGTGTGTGTTTAACCCTACAGTTTCCACTTCCCTTAATTTGCCATTTCCAGCTACTTCCTTATGGAGGGTCTGGGTCTCGGCCAGTTGCGATTTCCATCAAGGGGCCAGTGGTGGGAACAGAGAATGAGAAAGTGAGAGCAACAGACTTGCCTGCCAAGTGTGGTTTAGAAATGGAGGAAATAAATAGGCATGTTGAAATCTGAGTTCATTGGGGACTGTGGGGAGATAAATATTGAAGCATCCATATACCAAGGCCAGAGGGTTCACAGCTGAGGGGTGAGTGAGGAATTTGGAGTTGGGTAGAGCTAGGTCAGGGTGCTATCAGGTGAGGAACATACAAGGATGGTCCATGGGCCATGTTTTTGGTCGATGGGTATATGAATGGTGGTTGGAGTGTCAGTCTGGAACTTGGACAGGATACATGTTGTTCTCTTCACTATTGTTAGAGGGGATTTTCTAAAACATACTTAGGTTTCTGCTCAAACTCCACTATTTGCTGTAATGCTCTTCAATGTGACATTAACAACATTTTGCCTTGTTGCAATCAACAAGGTGTGTGCACTCACATTTAGATGTGTCTCATGCAATTTGTTGCTTACAATAAAGTGCTGGAGGTTTTTTTTTCAATATGAATTAGAGCAGATTGACTCTCCAATTCATCTTTTGTTAGTTTCTTTTGCACTTGAGGGTGTTTTCTTTAATGGAAATGATAGGTACATGTTACAAGTAGGTCTTGAAAAATTACATATAACCTGAGGTCTGCTAAAATATATACATACATATAACCTGGGTATGCTAAAATACTTTGTGAACTACTATATTTCTTAATGTGCTGATAGTTATTAGCAAAACATGTATGAATTATTCTAGTGCTAGGCTTCATCAAACTGTGGGGTGTCTATAGGCATGTGTTGTGAATGAAAATATTATCTGCCATGTCTCTCTTGGAGAAAAACATGTTGAAATCTGCTAGCAAAAGCCAAGCTTGATACACTTTCCTGTACAGCCTCACCTTCTCTCCCCTCTTCAGGTGTACCAGACTCATCACACTCTGTAGACTCACCTCTCCTTGCTTTTCCTTGCCCTTCGCTTACCTACAATGATTAATCCTAGGCTGCTGTATTGTCTGACTCCAGAAAGCACCATTTATGTTGTATTCTTGACTTGTCCTCCCGGAAGTGGGAGGAGGATGGCATTAACACAGGATAACTAAGTCCCTGAAGTTGTACTGGAATGTGTTTTTCATTTTGATTCCTTTCTCTTTCATACACACACACACACACACACACATATACACACACACACACATATATATCTCACATATATAACGTATATATTATGTATATATATCTCACATATATATTATGTATCTATATCTTACATATATAACATATATATTATGTATATATTTCTTTTAAAAGTTTGTTATTAAAGTCCTCTCCCAAAACCATCATATTAATTACATGTGATTACTTAACTTTTGAAATAAAGGTTTCTAAATTTTAGAAAATATAGTGATATGCCTTCATCACATATCCATTCCCATCCTCACCATCTGAGGTTGTCAGTGAAAACAATATGATGCAAACATATATATTTTTCCAACCACTTTTATAATCTCATACAAATATCTACATGTATTTATAGCTATATCTGTATCTATATCTGTGGCCACTGTTTATTTTTCCCAAAATGAGATCCTGTAATATAACTTGTCTACAATATCTGGGACTTTGTTGAAGCTCAGGGTTTATAGATACAGCTCATTCTTTTGAAGGGCTGCCTTTCGAGTCCCTTGGACAGCACTGAGAGTTAAGTCCTAGGATGACCAAGCACTGGAAGCCAAAGGGCCAAGGATAGGATCAAAGGAGGGGATGATCCAGGAATTTAGAGCTGAGTGGAGTTTGGTCAGGGTGAGATTAGGTGAAGGACGTTCAGGGATGGCCCATGGCTTCTGTGTGCTGGTCAGTGGGTGTGTGTTTGAGGGTCGGGCTGGTCTAAGGGAGCTTAATATTTATTGATGTAGCTCATTCTTTTAAAGGGCTGCATTCTTAGCCTGAATGTGCTGTAATTTATTCAACTCTTCCCCTATGTTGGCTGTTGTGTTTGCCAACTTCCCCAGTGCTGTAACAAATACCCTTGTTTATATCCTTAGGTGCTAAAGCTTTTGTCCCTGTAGAGTCCCAGAAGCAGGGCTGAGGGGTTAAAGGGCTGCATTCTTAGCCTGAATGTGCTGTAATTTATTCAACTCTTCCCCTATGTTGGCTGTTGTGTTTGCCAACTTCCCCAGTGCTGTAACAAATACCCTTGTTTATATCCTTAGGTGCTAAAGCTTTTGTCCCTGTAGAGTCCCAGAAGCAGGGCTGAGGGGTTAAAGGCCTTGTGTCTGTCAAATTTCTTTCTATTGCTAGGCTACTCTCCAGAGTAGCTGCAGTAATTCTCTTCCCTTGGATGTTTTTTCTTTTTTTTTTTTTTAAAGATTTTATTTATTTATTTGTCTCAGAGAGAGAGAGAGAGAGAGAGCCAGAGAGTGAACACAGGCAGACAGAGAGGCAGGCAGAGGCAGAGGGAGAAGCAGGCTCCCTGCCGAGCAAGGAGCCGGATGTGGGACTCGATCCCAGGACGCTGGGATCATGACCTGAGCCGAAGGCAGCAGCTTAACCAACTGAGCCACCCAGGCGTCCCTTGGATGTTTTTTCAATAACAGAATATATTTTTAAGTTACATAGGTCGCAATCTTATCTTTTTACACTGGCGTTCACACTTTACATTTTGTAGATCAAAAGCCTAAAGTTGAGGCTTTTTTTTTTTTTTAAGCTTTTCACTATAAATAAAACCTCAAGACCTTTTTTTTTTTTTTTTTACCCCCCTGTTGATAAACATATCCATTAAGCCACCAGGGGATTACAGTGAGCACCTTGGAACTAGGTAAAGGTTAATTTCATTCACTTCAGCAAGATAGGATAGACTGTGAGACACTAGAATCTGGAGAGCCCACCCAGGTGGGAGGTGAGCAGGAGAAGAAATCCAGCTGTGGGTTCTAGGAGAAAATCTGGTACAGATTGTAAATCCTGGAATGAGGAATCTCTCAGAATAGCAATAGTCAGAGGAGGTAGGTGGCACCAGAGAGGCTGAGCCCAAAAAGAGGGAATTCAGGAGCAGAGGAATTTGGATACCCAGGAAAGCAGTAAGCAGGTGGCTGGCATTGGGGACAAGTGTTAGGAAGAAGCCAGGACCCAGCCCCAGGGTTGGGCAGCAGGGAAGCAAGAATCCCTGCGAGAGGCTCAGGTTCTCTAGATCACACAGACTTACTTTCGAATTCTGGTCCTGATGCTGACCAATTCTTTGACTTGGTATAAATTATTTTATTGTCATGGGTCTCATTTCTTCACCTGTATTGCAGGTCAAAGTCTTGGTTTAGTGGGCGGCACATGCCATATACATATACAATGTTCGTTGGCATTTTGAAGACTGCAGAATTTTTCCTGTGACAAAGGGTACATTAGCAGGTGGTGTGTGAAATGAATTGACAGTTGTAAACCCAGTCTCCAGGACGCCATGAATACCTTGTCTTCCTGAGTAGCAGTCCAGCTGTCCCGTTGGAACTGGAACTGTATCTAAATCTTTGTCCTCATTTCCTATAATCTCCTGCCAAGCGTTCTCTTGGGTGGTTGTTTAGAAAAACTATAGGATACTTTGAGGCTGCCATTTGCCTAACTTCAAATAACACCAGTGCCCAGAATGTCTTGATGTGGGGCTGACTTCCTGAATCACCCCTTCTTGGATTTCTATTTCAAGCCACCCTCTCCACCTAGTTCTGGTCTATTGATCTATTTTCATAAAGTCTCAAAATGATCCCCAATTAAGCATACTTGAGTTATGACCCAGGCCAGGAAAAAGGCCAAAGCCAAACCCAGACTCTGATGTTGAATCTTGGGGTGTTGAACCCATACCCCTGGAAACTCTTTTGCCCATTGATTCATTTGGTCATTGGGTAGGAAATGGTTGAGTCTATCACGTAGAGGACCACAGACATCGGGAACCATTCAGAGGTTGGCATTATCAATGTTTATAATTGGGCATTCATTGCTTGAAAGCTATACTAAGTATCTCTTGAACTGATTAGACTGAATTGACCTTAATTTCCTGAGAACAAGATGGTACTACTCAGGAACGTATTTTATGAATTTCTGTTGCTTGCTAACAGCAAACAGATGAACAAAAATCAATGACATGACAATAATAAAAGTAAGAACCAGGCAGTGCACATACTTGCTATTTTTTGTCTGCTAAAAATCCATTTTCCTCTCTAAAAAACTCTCTCGGTTTCCTTTTGGAACTCCCTCTTACTCCCACTCAAGTCCGTTGGATGAGCTGGTGACCCAAGTCTAGGCAATCAGCATATTTCAGTTGTTAGTCACTGCACTTAGTTCAACAGTGAACTGATCCAATGATATTTTATCCCGGGGTTTTCACTGAAACTATGAGGAAAGAGACATTCTCCTTCTGCTATGGTTATTTAAACTGGTAGAACATAAGCCTGGAGGTGTTGATGGTCATCTTGCCAAGATATGGGAAGAGCCTATTTAGCCTAGCTCTGCCTGAAGTCACATTGCCTCTGGACGATTTTAGTTACATGGGTCATTAAAGGCATTGTTTTGCTTAAGCCAATTTCTGTTGTATTTCTGTCACTTGCCGTCAAAAGATTTCTGACTAATTTTGATGGGTTCCTGAAGTTTTGGAAGTCCCAAACTAAACTCAATGCTACTGAACTGAAGATTCCTCTAATTTGCTAAAAAGTCAAATATCAAATATGAGGAATGAATGTAGTTTCTGTGCACAATTGAGATGAAAAGAATCCTGAGCTAAAAACATTACAATATTCCTTTCAACGTTTAAAATGATATATTATGTAGCAGAAAGAAGATAGCAATCTCCAGTGTATTATTATTACCTTTGAGCATTGAAGATAAATGCCATAAATTCATCTGAGGTCAGATGGTTAACCAGATTATCTTCAATTCTTTATTCTACACAAACCAGGTAGACAATGGGGTAGAAAATGGTGGACATAGGGCCATCACTTGGGATTTGAAAAGAAGCCACAGGCTATATGAGTAGAGTGACATTGAACACTATACGTAGATATGAATTTGAATTTGAATTTGGATTTGAATTTTGGTTAAATGACCTAGGAAAATCCTCTTAACCACCCAGCATTTGTAAAATGGGGACAGTGATACTTATTCCATCGTTAAAGACCAAGTGAAATACCACATACTAAATCAACTGTACTTGATGCATGGAATTCCAGTTTTTGTCTTAAAGTTCTATGAAAGAGACTTAGTTATGAATAAAGATTCGGAAATTTCCTGTTATGTGTTTGTGTAAACGACTCCCTCCTTCAAATCTGGAATGAATTTTTTGTTACATCTCTTGCCCATAAGACTCCCTTTCTCCCCAAGTAGGTACATTTTTAGTAGAGACCAGAGTTTAGATTTATTTGAGCAAAATAGGTGGTAACAATGGGAAATTGCCGTTTACCAAGGATTAATTGGGAAAAACATGCATAACTGTGACTCAGGGTGAGAATACAACCATTGAAAATGCAGACACTAAGACCAGCGCCAAGAAAGCTAAAGCATTTGTAATGCATGATGTTGAAACGGTATATGCTGTATCGATTTCACTATTGAGTGGGTGTTTTGCTTTTTGATATCCTCAATGTCTTTAAAGCTTATGTAATGTGAATTATAGATGATACCAAAATATTTGCGAGGCCCAAATTGCATTTTTTCTTTTCATTTGATTTTTATTTTTGTTGTAAATGCATGTTTTGATGATGTTAAAACCATAACTCTTTGTCGGTAGTGCTCTGTTAGTTTTACTAAGTAGTAGCCTGGGCTGGCTCTCATTTACAGCCCTTGAATGTTAAACAGCATTGAAAAATGTTAAGTTGTTAGATAACTGACTAGTTTCCTCAAAGCTCCTCTGGGAGGCCGAGAATTAACCAGGCTTCTTATTCCCTTTTTCACAGTTCAAAGGGAATATGCTAATTCACTCTTAACTTTACAACAATGGTGTAACATTCTGCTTCTCCTGATTTCTCAATTCACTCAGGAACTCATGCACAAGCACTGTGTAAGCTGATTTCATTCCGTCAGGAACTCACGTCCAGAACATCTTGAAGCTGTGCCCTCCTGACCTCAGAGCCCTGAATACAACCTAACACAGAAAAGGGGCTCCATGAGTGGTTGTGGAATGAATGAAAAATAACCACCGCAACCCTCTGTCATAATGTTTCTGCTCACAAAACATCCAAATTGATGGAATCCAAAGGAGATGGAAAGTAATGCTGTATGTGGGAAAACATGAATCCAGGCCTGCTAGTTTTTCTAGTAAGGCCTTTTGATCCATCTTTCAGAAACAAGTCCTGTGAGACTCTGTGATTTGGGAACATGGTGCTTTTCTTGGATGCGAGACAGCATCAGGATCCTTCTGTGATTGGGGCACCTGGGTGGCTCAGTTGATTAAGCGTCTGACTCTTGCTTTCCACTCAGGTCATGATCATGGGGTCCTGAGATCAAGCCCTGCATCGGGCTCAGTGCTCAGCCTGGAGTCTGCTTGTCTCTCTCCCTCTGCTCCTCCTCCTGCTCTCTCTCTCTTTCCCCCTCTTTCTCTCTCTCTCATGAATAAATAAAATCTTAAACAAAATTCTTCTGGGACTTGCATTCTTTTTTCCGGAGGCATGATGTCACTGTTTTGTTTTGTTTTTAAATTTTCCCCATTCTTTCCTGACCCTGGGATGTTCATCTGATTTCTTTTTTTTAGTTGGTCCCATGGTTCTTTTATTTTTGTTAATATAAAGATCTCAGATATTTAAGGTTTTAGGGAAAAAATCTACATGGAAACATTAAAAAACCATCACTCTGAGTGTCTCCTATGTCTTTTCAAAGCCACACAAATTTGTCATTTTTTCCAGAAGGATTGGAAGCATAGGCTCTGAAGATGGCTACCGCTGTTGACTGACTTCCTGTGGGCTAGGTATTTTGCACATACTTTCTCTTTTAATCCTCACCACAAACCCACGGGAAACCTCGAGGCATTGTTATTGCCATTCTACAGATAAGAATACAGAGGTTTACAGATGTCAAAGTCCTTTTCACTCAAGGACAGTATTTTGGTCTTTAACAGAAATGGAAGGAAATACAAGACAGACAGGTACTATGTCTAGACAAAATACTTCGCAACTGGACACATCATTATGGTCAACTTTCCATCTGTGATATGATTCATTATGAATATATTTAAATGCACTTATTTTATAATCCTATAACTATCTCTGAGTTACTCCGGGGTCTTGTGTAGCTGTTTCTGGGTAATTTGATCTTTTAATGCTTACCTTCCCTTTCTTCCTATATTACTGCTTGCTTTCGAAAGCATTTGGGTCTCAGCTCAGTTGTTACCGCTCAGATCCGGCTTCTTAGATGACTCTAGACCCTCCCATCACTCTCTACCCCAATGTCCTCCTTCATTTCTTTCATGACTTTTACTGCTATTCAAAATCACATTTGGGGGGCACCTGGGTGGCTCAGTTGGTTAAGCGTCTGCCTTCAACTCAGGTCATGATCCAGGTCATGGGCTTGAGCCCCAAGTTAGATTCCCTGCTCAGTGGGGAGTCTGCTTTTCCCTCTGCTTCTACCCCTTCCCCTGCTTGTGTTCTCTCTCTCAAATAAATAAAACCTTTAAAAAAAAAGAAGCAAAATCATATTTTTAAAAAACATTTAGAATTATAGTTGATACAATATTTTATTCAAGAGTGTAACACAGTGGCTCGACATTTCTAAAACGCTCACCATGATAAGTGTAGTTACCATCTGTCACCCGAGAAAGTTAATACAGCATTATTGACTATATTCCTGAATCACATTTTTTATTCCTTTGTACCTCTAGCTGGAATGGGAGTTGCTGAGGACAACTGTCTTTTTGTCTTATTCACCACTGCATCCCCACTTTCAAGAACAGTGTCCAGATGAATTATTGCATATTCTTCAGAATGAAGATAGACTAAGGTAAAGGGCATGATGCTGATCCTTACATGGTGGGATTGGCAAGGGCAAGATGCTGGCGGCTCCAGTAACAGATAGAAGATATTTGGCAGCACCCCTGTGTGCCAGCTGCTGTGTTGTCCTTCCAGCTCAGCCCACTCAGGGGGGTATAATTAGCTTGTTCTCTCTAACCGAGTGCCCAAGTCCCAACATGAAGAGATGTTTATCTAGGTCCCCTACTGCCTTTGCTGGTTTGTGTGAAGCCAAGCAACCTTAGTGGTTACTCATAACTCCTGTGATTAAATCGACCTGAGTTAATCCCGGGGATTTCTGTTTCAATGTAGGATATTTGCAGATTGCTTCGAAAATGACCTAACTTCCGGATCCCTGCAAATGAGCTCCATACTGATCCAGAAATCAATCTACAATTCACCAGGCACCCTGCTAATTATTTTAATACCATTTAATTTCATCTTCAAACACAACTAGAAGTAGATGCTACTATTATCCTCATTTTTCAGCTGAGGAAACTGACGCTTGGAGTATGTGACTTGGCTAGGTCCCACAGCTCGTGGGGAAGAGACGCAAATCAGGCTGACCCTTCCCAAAGTTGATATTCACTGTCTAATTGGCAAAGATTTGACACCTCATTCTGATGTGGACTGTAACCTGTTGGGAAATCAGGTTTACCTGCTATGAATGACTCCTCACAGCCTGAGATATGCCTGAGGGACGTTGCTGGAACTTGGTTTAGAAGCTCAGAAAAAAAAAAAATCAAATTTTGAGTCAACATATTCAATTGCTGAAAATTACAAGTCTTACACAAATCAGTTTTTGAAAAGAGTTGATCTTAACCGATTGTAACTTTGAATTATAAATGTATTTTGGAGACAGACCAAGTTGGGTTCAAAGCCCAACAGTAATTTAAAATCTGTGTAAACGTCAGTCATTTTTTTTTTAATCCTCTGAAGACTTAATATGGGTTCTAATACCTATTTCTTCAAATTCCTGTAAGGAGAGTGTCTAATTCAGTGCCTAGCACATAGGAGGAAGGGCAAAAGATGATTTCCTTTACTTGAAGTATTATGCTTGGGAATTTTTTAGTTGCTAAGTTTTATTTTTTCCTAAATTTGATGTTCTTCCAGTGTTCCTGTTAAAATGTTATTTCTATTCTTTTCATTTCTTGTCTCAGGTATAGTTTAAGATCCTAATTCATTTCCTAGGAGTCGTGCACCATTGATCTGGAAAATCTGTTGCCCATAGAGTGGCTCATAGTTTCACTTTTTCTCTTCATTGAATCTTCTCAGCCTTCATCCCTGACCATAGTCTTTGTGTAATGGCTTACATTTCACCACTATTAACCCTTCATAAATCGATGCCATAGCTTCTTTTGACATTATCCTTAAAGAATCCTTCTCAAACCACACCTCTGAAAAGTTGGGGCATAAGACTTTGAGAGAATGTTCTAAATACCTTAGGAAGTTGGGATTGGTTTTAAATCATTTTTATAGTCACAGTATAGAAATATTTGTAGTAAGAAGTAGAAGTAGAGATATTCAGAGGCTTGGATATGGCCTAATGGATATGGCCAGTAATGAAAACAAAGGCCATTAATATGGTTGGAGCACATAAATCTGAGAGTGAAACTATTTGGATAAAAAATAGCTGGCTCTCTAAGTCTAAGCAAGGCAAGAAATTACCTCCACCATGAGAAAGACAAATGTGAATTGTCTATAATATCTCCCTTGGAATAAGATCACTTTCTTTATACTTGACAGATGACATCTCATGAAATTATCCACAAATTTTGTTCTATTTTTACGGCAAAACAAGGTGGATAGTTTGCTCATTTGTCACAGATTTTGGTTCATGGGTTTAAAATTATAATTAACTTACTCTCGGGGCTCCTGGGGGGGCTCTGTCCATTGAGCATGCAACTCAGTTTCTGCTCAGGTCAAGATCTCATGGGTCCTGCGATGGCGCCACGCCCCCCATTAGGGAGTCTGCTTGAGATTAGCTCCCTTTACCCCTCCCCTCACTCACGTGCACTCTCTCTCTCTCATAAATAATTATTTATTAATAAATAAATAAATATTTAAAAAAATACAGTTACTCTTATTTTTACAAACTTTGGTCTTCCTTTGTTTTTGGAAGTTGACTTGCTGGCCATTTTGTATTGCCCAATTCACTCTTAACTTATAAGGAGTGCAAAGGGCTGCTGTGGGTGCTAGAGCCTGAATCCTCCGATCCCTCTGCACCTCGTCCTGCCTAAAGATGTATCCCTCAGTCAGCTTTCTGCATTCTTAGGTGCTGCTGTAGTTAGGGCAGGCTCTGAGGCATCTGTGCGGGACAAGAACTACTAAAAAGCACGATCGCCTTTGATGGGTGATGGGTAAGCACTGTTAAACCTCCATTTTATAGATGAGGAAACAGAAGCATGTAGATGCTGAGCAAATGACTCAGAGATGTTGAATAAGTAGGTCACATGGTTAGTAAGCTGCAAACTAACTGGAGTCAAACTCAGGGTGACCAGCTGTCCTAGGTTTTTCAAGGCTGAGGGGTTTCCCGGGCTGTAGGATTTCAATGTTAAAAGGAAGGCAGTCCCAGGCAAAACAGGATAGTTGGTCACTCTAGGTGTCTGACTTTAGAAACTCTATACTCTTCATCCTTTTGCTTCAGACCCTAAAATATTTAGGTCTCCCTGAAATATTGAGCCCACCGTCCCCTCCGATAGTCCTCACTCACCCACTGCCCCTCCTTCTTCTGCTAGTTAAAGCAGCCAACTGGTCACCATTGTATTCACTGTGAGGCTCTCACTACAAATTGCAGCCCATTTACCCCCTTTGTGGGCACAGGAAATTGAAAGGCTGACAGCTCAGTGTCTCTATGGTTTCCTGGGTCTTTAACCCTATTGGATTTCCAGGCAGAGAATTGTTATTCTTCCTCCTGGTGACAACTGTGTTGAGAAACTCAAAATTGTCCTCATTTCAAAGATGACAAGGTCAATATGGAGAAAGAAAGCTAAAGGTTTCTGGGCATTTAAATCCCTCTATCCTGTGTTATAACCTCAGATCATGTCTGGGATGCCTCAGGTGCTCTATGCAATGTCTCTCAGCAGAGGAGGACCCTGATGGTGAAGGCTCCTGGCCATATTCTTCTTGGCAAGGAGTCCTCCCTTTGGGCTCCTCCCTTCAGTTGATCCTATTATCTGTGACAGCTTCAAGAGAAAGCAGCAACTGCTTCTAGTGGCTTCTTCGGTGGATGGTAACAATTCTTCTAACAGCAGCTTTTTAAAAATTTAATGGAGTCTTTTTTTTTTCTTTCCAGAAAGCTCCATGCTTCCTCCATAGCTAATAATGGAGTCCTATGCTTAGTAGGTGCTGGAGTCCTTATCAGGTCCTCTAGTGAAACTATGGTGCTTCACCATGCTTTAAGACAGTGGTTTTCACTGCAGACCCTTACTCATTAGTGGGCTAAATCAGTGTCATAGGTCAAGACCAGTCATTTTGAAAAAGAAATTTTAAAAGACCAGACTATTAAAAAAAAAAAAAAAAAGACCAGACTATTATAGGATAGAAAAATAAGAATATATTGTATGTAGAAATGGCTAATATTATTTTATAGAGGTTATGCCATTTTAAAATTCATATATATATGTATATATATATATATGCTTACACATTTAACATACACAAACCAACATACATATGTAGGAAACTATGTACTTGTGATGAAAAATGTATGCCTTATTGACTTAGATTACAATCACTAAAAATCTTCTAGAAAGATTTTTAGAAAGACAGTCATCAGACTGTTTCTTAAAGCAGTAAAACATCACAAACCACCAAAATGTTCAACAAGGGGGAGCTGTAAGCTCCATGCACATAATATCTTCAACATATCACTCCAGAGCTTAGCCCTGATGCCTTGTACATAGGTAGATTTTTCAATAAGTGTTGATTGTTATTGTTGCTGAATGATTAAATGTGTTCTGAGGCACCGCATGATAGAATTTAATGCAGTTACTAAAATTATTTCCAATTATTTTGTAAACATGAAAAATGCTCATATTATAATGTTAAGAGAAAATAATAAGTTTCAAAGGATAAATATATCGTTGTATGTATGTGTATATGAAGAATATTGTAAGGAGAAACACTAAAATGTTAACTATGCCTGCCTGTTTCTGGTGAGTAAGATTATGGATGATTTAAAAATTCTTCATTTTTAAAATTTTTGTTTCCTACAGTGAACAGGTCTTATTTTCCTAATCTAAAAAAAATTTGATTCATTTGGCATTGCAGAAGATAAGTAAACTTACTCACAACCACATGGTATCATAGCTTTGACTGCCTGAGAGGTCTGTTTTTGGGGCCTCATGGTGAGGAAAATTTCCACTGACTCCCCTTTGTTTGAGGGCAATCAGCCATGCACACTGTACAGAGGGATCTCTTACGGGTATAATACATTTAGTCAACAAAACTATATTACATTCCTTTGTGGGAGCTCTTTAGCCAGGTTCAAGGGATTCTGAGATAAATAGAGCACAGGCTCTCTTGCAGGACTTCACAGCCTCCTGGGGCAGAAAACAAATGAATAACTCATTCTTGTACCATATAATATGTGCTCAAGTAAAGATGTGACACTGTACTCTACAGGATGCGTTCTAAGCTCTTCAATCCCTTTTTGCAATGTCTTAAGCTCCAATAATTTAAGGGCTTGGAAAACATTATAAATGTCTCTTCCTATGTTTCCTGTTGTTTGCCTAGGGCCTGGGAAAGCTTTGCAGATCAAGTCCCAGTAGCAAAAGTGGTCATCTCATAGTCGCTCAGGAAGACGTGTTCACTAGAGGCAATATAACACAGGGTTAAGAACATTGGTCTAGGATTTAGCATATGATGATATGACTAATAATATCACTGTTCTATGACCTAGGCAAATCACTCAGTTTATCCAAGTCTCATTTTTCATACTTGTATAATGGGTTAAGGATAGTCCATACATCATTAGTGTTTGGGGATTAAAGCACTTGGCATGGTGTCTGGCACACAGTAGGGCTCATTGTATGATAGCAATTGTTTTTCTGGGTTCTAATGATTCTAAATTGTTGTCAGGGCCTGTGAAACCAAGTTGATATTTCTCTTCTGAGCATTTACTACATATTATAGCCACCAAAAAAATTCAAATTTCTTATCTATTACTTTACTTTTTAAATAGTGTATGAATTTTGCCTGAGAGGTTATGTAGATTGATAGATTGAGATGGAGAAATATCTTAACTGAGAATTTGACAATTGCAAAAAAATTTTCATATATATTTTAAGTGAGTCTTAAAGATTTGGGGAGAAGTTGACTAACCATGATTGTCTGCTTGCTGATGGCAGCCACTAAAAGGCAGTCATTTTTAGAAAGGAAGGGCCATTACAGTAGATCACCAGTTCATTGTTTCCTTTGCTTCTCTGGGAAGATGCCATCTTCTGTCACTCCTCCACAATTCTGAATGTTTGTGTCTTTATGGCTCTGATCTGAGGAAGACTTGATGCTTATATCCCTTGAGTAAGCAAACAAACAAAACCATACAATAATAATTTGTGGAAATCTTGCATTTTGTTTCATTCTTTAAACAGCTACGAATTTATGATAGAACATTTAATTTCCTCCTATTCTGATACTGACTCTTTCCACAAGTATGTGTATTAATCGGAAAATTTTCAGTTATAAGTGAAAAGTCCAGAGGTAGTTCATCTTTGAGCACAACTTGATCTGATAGACCAAATGATGCCCCCAGGAAGGCCTCTCTTCACCTCTCTGAACTTTGTCCTTCTCTGTTAACATCATCCCTCAGCAAGGGGCAGAGAAGGTGAGACTGAGCAACAGCTTCAGACTTCCACAGTCTTCCAGCTTAGCAGCTACAGCTAAAAGTGGGTTATCTTTCCTGATAGCAAGTCTTTGGACTGACTTTTATGGCACAGATTGGAGTCAGCAGGTGTGCTCACCTAGGGAAGGGAAAGTGTTATCCCACCTGATCCCCAAATGAGATTGGATACTGGGCAGGCAAAAACAAAAACACATGAACCACCTCTCCTCCTCCCAAAAGAAAACAAAAAATGAATGCTCACTAGACCGTTAACTGAATTCATTTATTTAAAATAAGCATAAAATATAGAATAATGGTACTCTATATTTTATAGATAATTTTATAATAATGGTAGAATAATACTTACCAAGGTACTCTCTCTTCCATTTATGATTTAACTCACTGACATATCTTTAATCGTTAATATAGAGATGACTTCCCTACCTCTGTCTCTATACTGAACCTCTCACTTTGACTCCAGAGCCAAATATCCCATCACTTGTTTGACATCTCGAATTCATCGTCACACCCCCTTCTCACTCAGAAATAAATCTTTCTCACACATACATACGCAGACACACAGAACATTTAAGTGTGTGTGTGTGTGTGTGTGTGTGTGCATGCATGTGTGAAAGGGGGAGAGAGAGAGATGATCTGCATGAATACTTGGTATTGGGGTGCCTGGGTGGCTCAGTGGGTTAAGCCTCTGCCTTCAGCTCAGGTCATGATCTCAGGGTCCTGGGATCGAGCCCCACATGGGACTCTCTGCTCAGCAGGGAGCCTGCTTCCCCCTCACTCTCTGCCGGCCTCTCTGCCTGCTTGTGATTTCACTCTCTTTGTCAAATAAATAAATAAAATCTTAAAAAAAAAAAAGAGAATACTTGGTATTTTTAAAAGGACACTGTTGACATCGAGCTACTTAAATGAAAGAACATTTCCGTATCAACCGATTCACTGGCAAAACAAAAAATTCACGACCAATATGTGGGCTGATCAATGTGATCCTTTCACCAAAACAATCATTAAAGGCGTCATTATGGTTTGATGCTAATAAGCAATGAGAAACAATATGCTTTTCTGCTGTGTCTTCGTAAGAAAATCTGTTCATGTGTTTCTGGACTTTTGTTCAAACTGAATGTGCTGCTGATTCCTTCAAGAGAAGGTTATTCAGTGTCACCCTGGCCCAATCTCTGGAATGTCAATTGCTGGCAAACCACAGATCATCAGGCCCCACAAATGAGCTGGGTGAGATAGAAATGCCGATTAGAACAGATGTATACTCCTGTTTTTATTCATCAACTTAAGGAACTGTCATGATTGTCACAGTATACATATTTAGGTTGGTGAGTTTTAAGTTTTAAATATGAAGATGTCTTGTTTCCTGTGAATCTTTACTGAGTGTGGTTCCAACAAGGGCAATGCCAGGCGGTAGACCCCAGGAACAAGGGATGAATGGGAACTTCTGTTGGGACAGGCCTCCGCAGAAGTTGCAGATCTGAATGGAATTGTTTTGCAGTGCTCTTGCTTATTTAATTTCTCAAAATGCAAACTAAAAACACATTTTTGTAGGTGTTAAGCATTTCAACTTTTATTCTCTATTTTGTTATACTTTTGCCTAAAACTGAGTAGTGAAGGAGGAAAGACAATTTACCCGGATACGAGTGCTTTCCTTCCTTCGAAAGGAAGCATTGTCCAAGGTCAAACTCATCTCCCACCAAGATCAGCTATTTTCTCTCAGATTCTTCTTTCTGTTCATAGCTTGATGATTTTTCAAATGTTTGCCTCTGTCTCAGCACAGTGGTCTAATATTGATTGTGCTTTTGTTTGTGAGGATGTGATGTGAGAATTAATCATGTTTGTGCTTAAAATGGAAAGACATTCACTTCTTAACATTTGAGTATTTTCACTTTACGAATATCCCGTCATTGGCAAGATATATGGTATTGGTATAATTTTGAGACCCTTTGAGCTAAGGATGGTGAGGAAAAAAATAGTTGCTTCTATGCCTGGTTTGAGTTTGGAGAGGAAACAAGTTTTAACCGAGAATAATTCAAGTCCACAGGAAGAACTCTAGAGATTGAAAGTAGCATCATTTTTTTTTTTCTTTAAATGTTTCCACTGCTTTTGTTTTAAAAGGTGCTTCCAAGAATCAGGTAAAGAACAATTGCTGTTCATCTTTATAAATATATAGTACTAATAGTATGGTAGTAAGAGGGCAGTTTCCCCTTCGTAATGGTTTTTAATATTGGTCTATTATATTCTCTAAGCACTTGCCTTGCAATGGTTTCATTTATTCCTTAGTGCTTTGGGCCATCAGGGGTTCCTGCTCTGGCTATAAAGCATGGTACTTAAATGTCCCCTGAGCCCTCTCCGTAGCTTCTCATCTACTTTCTCCATGTGTTATCAAAGCCTTTCTCTTATTTATAAGCTTTTTTTTTTTTTGTCTAATATTATTACTGCTATTGTTACTATGGAATTTTGCTGATGTTGGAAGTCATCATTGTCAGACCAGGAAAAGACATTGTTTGAATTTCAACAGTTCAGATAGACTTCATATTGAAGCGATGTGATTATACAAAAGTGTTTGATGAACAATGGGGTCATGGCAAGGGACACAGCTTCAAGTTCAAGGAAGACTTGTGTGTATCAATTAGTTTATGAGGAGTTTGGCAGCCTCAGCCCCAAACAAGATTATGGGGCATCCAAGGGGGTGGTGGCAGGACAGGTAAGTGCCCTCCCCTCCAGAAGCTGGGTAGCTGGCACTATATTATCCCATGCTGGAAGATTTTCTTCACACCTATTCACAGGATTTTATAAGTTCAGTCAGTGAAGTGATTGGTGGCCCGTTTCACCACAGTGCTTAGGTGGCTTCCCATTTTGGTTTTTACTGATATGGTTTTACTCAGTCTCTCATTATGTCGTAACCGCACAAATAAAAGTTTTCCACATGGTCTCCTTGCCTTCCAACTGACCCCTAATCAAATCCATGGTTTGTGTGGCTGACCAAGTTATCTTTTTAAAAAACCAACAATTTATTAACACAATCCAAGATTCACTTAACTTTATACAGCCCCTATGACGAGAAGGCCCTTATGACAAGTCTAGCGGGGACACAGAACTTATACATGGAAAATTATGAGACGATGTGATATGTGTTTTATCTGATTAAAACTTTTTCATGCTTCTCTACTGCTCATAAGAATAAAAGTTTAAGTTTTCCTCTAAAATAAAATATCATTCACAATTTGAATCTATTCTAGTGACACAGCTTCATCTCTAGGCCCTTCCCCCATGTTCACCCTATGTGTCAACCACATAAAATGTGCTGATGTCCCAGGACCTTCACCATTCCCTACAACTGGTGAATTCCTACATATTCTCCTAGATTTAGCTCAAGTGTCATTATCTTCTTTTGGACTCTGACTTCATCCCTCCAAAGCAGTTAGTCATCCACTCCTTTGGGCTCTTGTGGAAAATTTTATATATATCTTTTTTTTCTCATGGCTTATAAAATAGTTTGTTTCATTGTAATAGTCACTAAACTGTGAGATTCTGGGAGGCAGGAAGTGTATTTTATTCCTTTTATTTTCCCAGTGTTTAGTTCAATGACTGTCACAGACATGATGCACGATGTATTTCTTTGGAATGAGTAAATGAATGAATAGTGAATGGGCTATGAAGCCAGCGTTTGAAGTTACCATTGAATGTGGTTTACAATCAACACTGTTGAAACACTATGTACTGTTAAGCAATTATCTTCTGGTAGAACACCTGGTAGAAATCTATAAATATGTTGGCCAACTACTCAAAATGATTAGTGCACCCAATTTACCGCAATTAGGAGGAGGAGGACCACACTTCATAGAATTTAAAAGGTGCACCTGTACAACATAAAAGGGATTATGACTACTGCAGTAATCATGAAAACATATCACTCTTCCACTAATTAGTTAAATAGGCCATCACATTGGTATTTTATGAAAATAAAGTCAGATAAAAGTAAAAGGTGAAAAGCAGCCTCCAGAAAGCAGATTTGAGGAGAGTCACCAAGACAAAGACTTTTTTAATGTAGATATAATTTCACATACATATCCACTCACACCAATGTAATCATGTTCATGTCATGTAGGGCATTATTAGAGCTAACAGAGGAGGCTGGATTAGAGCAGGTCAAATTCCATGGAAAGCAATGTGCACACAGCTTCATTTTGGAGTGAAATCTTCATCAATGTATAGTGGCTAACAGCTTGAGTTCTGAAGCAGTTTGCTTGGCTTTGAGTCCCAGGTCTATCTCCTTTTGGCTATATAATATTGAGAAATTTATATAAACTCTTTATTTCTTGGTTACCTTATCTATAAAATGAGGCTAATAATAACTATCTCACAGGATTGTTGAGAAGATATAAGATGATAAGCACTCAAAAAATACTAGCTTTCATTACTATTCATCAATTTCTTCTTTGGGCTCTTATTGTATCCTATCTTTACCACTTTTCAGCATGTATTCTCACTGGGACTTGGTTCTTCCTTGTTTTCCATATTGTATACCTTTCATATGTCCTGTAAAGTTGCTACATCCAAGATAGTGGCATTTTGTTTTATCTAGGAAATGGTAATGATAATTGGTGGGTGTAAGAGAAATGCCAACTCCATTAGTACCCAAAGTCATAAGATGATTGTATCCCTTTACTAGTACCCAAAGTCATAAGATGATTGTATCCCTGTTTGCTATGTATTTCTCAGAAATCCTTTATGTTGCCCACAAAGGCTGTGAATCAGCTATTATCACTGAATTTAGGGCCAAAATATGCACGTTTAATTATAACTGAGTTAACAAAAGCTAAGTGCTGAGAAAAATTATTGAAACTTTTTGTGTAATGGTGATTATATTCCCAACCTCATAATTAGGATGGGGTATGATAATTATTGTATTGATTAGAGCTATATCCTGCTTTAGTTTGACAATCAGAGCCAAAGACATAGCAATCTTCCTTCAAATATATGAAAGGCCTATTCTGTTGAATGACTCACTACAATATTTCAAGTAATTTCTTTTATGATCAGACTTGAAAAATAAATAACTATGCAGAGAAAATAAATAACTATGCAGATGATAGAGTTGATAAAAATAAATTCAATTAATGAATGCCAGCAAAACAAGGCATTGGACATATTAGGAAATATAAATTAAGATATTTAGGTCTTAATAGTTACTATTTTAATTTGAAGCATTGAACTGTTGACTATGTACTGCTAGTTTAGAAGGCTTTACTCCATTTTAGATGGGCTATTTATACCCAACTTTAAATGGGCCATTTATGTAAAATTAGCAAAGAAAATATGTCAGTAGAACTGATTTTAATGTGTTGCTAACTAGTCACATTTCAAAATTATTTTCTATACTAATCTATGAGTAAAGATCCTAAAGGACTTCCTATTTAGGAATACCATGAGAGACTACAATTGGAAGGTAAGATAAGGAAAGCCATACAGCGCTTTCTCCTTGCAAGAATCAAGAATAAAAATCTGCTTTGCATGGAGTATTCAGTATTATTGTGGTGACTGCTTCTTTGACCAACAGGAATCATCATAGACCAAAAGCTTCATCAGCTATGTCTTGAACAAAGTTATTGTTCTGTCAAAATCAAGTGAATGGATGAAAAAATAAATGGATACATTTAAAAAACCAAGTTTATGATATTTATGCATAGCTCTATGGTTCCCTATTGAACAGGTCTCATATTAAGAAAGCAATCAATTAAGAAGAGTTCCAGGTATGGGGTGGGAGGTTGGGGGAGCCAGGTGGTGGGTATTGTGGAGGGCACACATTGCATGGAGCACTGGGTGTGGTGTAAAACTATGAACTCTGTTATGCTGAAAAGAAATTAAAAAAAAAAAAAGAAAAGAAAAAAAAGAAAAAAAAAAAGAGTTCCAGGTAAAGATGGAACATTCAACATACACATCTAAGTTTCAGTCTCCAAATTCCCACTTAATAACAATAAATGGATTTTTAAAAGGGTATATGAGTTAGTTTTTGCAGCATAAGAAAGTACTACAAAATGTGGTGGCTTCTGACAACAACCATTTATTTAGCTCATGATTCTGAGATCAGCACTGTGACCTGGGCTCAAAAAACAGATTTATCTGTTCTCATTAGGGCTTCCTCAGTCAGCTGCAAGTCAAGTTCTGCTTTGCTTATCTTGGCTGGGCTTTCCCATCTCTGGGGCCTCCAGGGACCACTGGGCTGACTCAGGCTACTATCCTCCATCAGGCCAGATTGGGTTGGTTCGTGTGGAAAAGGAGGGGGTCCCAAGTCAGTGAGTGGAAATGTGTAAAGTCTCCTGAGGTCTACCTTTAGAACTGACACATTGTCACTTTTGCTTCATTCTATTGGCCAAAGCAAGTCACAAGCCCTGTCTAAATCTAAGGGGTGGGAAAATTGGCTCCATCTCTTAATTGGATGAGTTTCAAATCTACATTACAAGGAGCATGAATATGAGAAGGAAAAAAATTAGAGGTATTTATGAAAACAATCTCCTACAAAGTTATAAACCCACAAGGACAAAGAAAACAGAAGAGAACAATTAAGACATTTTGGAAACTGGAAAGAAAACACATGAGTCACAATTGACTTAAAGACACCTGAGAAAGCTGAATCCTAACCCGGCGGGAAGCCAAGAAGCAACCCAAGGTCCTGGTATAATTCACATATCTTCCAAAGTCTCAGGAATTGTTATATCTGGTATATATACTAAACATTTACGGAAGTGGAGGGTGGGCAGTAAAAGTAGAGATAAAAACAGGAGTCATAGAAATTCTCTTTAAAAAGTCCTGTAGTTAGACCCTCAAGATGGATTCCTTATTCTTCCTAGTCATTAATTGCTTCCCTTCTACAACCTATCACAGAGAGAACAGGAGATTTGGTTTATGAAGAAGGTGAAACCAAGGGTCCCTGGACTTGTTGACACGTAGGCACAACTGAGCATGATATGACATGGTAGGCAAAATAATGGCCACCAAAGGTGACAGCACCCCAGACCCATGAATATATTAGGTTATATGGCAAAAAGGAATTAAGGCTACTAATCATAGACTGAGATGGGAGGTTATCCTGGATGCGCTGGGCAGACCCAATACAATCACAGTATCCTTGTAAGGAGAAGAGGGAGGCAGAAGAGGAAAGATCAGAGGTAGGCAGCATGAGAAGGACTTGACTGCTGTTGTTGCCTTTGAATATGGAGGAAGAGGGCATGAGCCAAGGAATTTGGGTAGTCTCTAGAAGTGGGAAAGGGCGGATTTGGAAATGGATCCTCCCTGGAGAATCCAAAAAGAAACCCAGCCACGCTGACACTTTGATTTTATTCCAGGGGAACCCTTTAAGATTCTAAACTCTAGAAATGTAAGGTAATCAGTTCACATTCTGTTAAGCCACTAAGTGTGTGGCCATTTGTTAGATCACCAATAGGAAACAAATACAGGTCTTTACTGACAGTGGAAGGACAGAGTAAATATTTATGTATTAGATGCTGAGAGTTCTACTGGTCTTGGTCTGTACAGTTTCCAGAATGCTGGAAGCCAGGCCTTTACCCTTTAAGCAGGAGCCTGGAAGGATCTTCTCTGGGGGACCTGATCAATCCAGACAGATCACTTAAGGGTGCTGACATCTGGGATTGACCATAATAGGGTTCAGTCAGATCACTCTACATTAAAGTCCACAGTTGAAAAGCACCACCAGGTACTCGAGCTTACTGAAGTTTTGAGTGTCTGAGGAAAGCATGTAAAAAGATTTTCACAGACCAAAACAGTCTGAGGGATACAGAGGAAGCTTCTTGAGGAAATAGTATGAAGCAATGATGAAGGGAATAGTAAATAATTAAGCAAAGGTCGGTGTCAGAGGGTGGAAAGGAGGTCATTTCCGTTAGAAAGAAGCACATGTTTAAATCCCTGAAGAGAACCACATCTTGGTGTGGCTTTGGTTAAGTCATCTGAATGACTAGAGCTTAGAAAGTGAAGGAATAAGGGGGAAAGCAAAGCCAAAAAAGCAAAGGAATAGTGTGAAAGAATAAAGCATCAGAGTGGTTGAGGGCCAATTCGGGGGCTTCTCTCTGTCCACAATCTAATCACAAAGAAAACATTAATAGACATACAAATACACACATGCATGTACATATAAACTCATCATACATATACACAATCCATACATATATACATAGGTACATAATATGGATATATACACATATAATACATACATATATATTTATGTAAATCTCAACTTCTAACTAGTATTTGACATTCTTTATGTTTTCTGATGGTTGGGTAGGAGAAGATGATCAACTTTTTGCACATTGAACATGGGTAGGGAGGAAAGGTTGTAAGAATTGTTGGCGCCTTTGTTTGGAATCCAGGCAAAGAAGGGCCAGGCCTTCACTGGAGGCAGCGGAAGAATTTAGAAATGAGATGTAGTCCAACTGGCAGTTCTGTTTACTGTTCCCCAGGTCCCATGACTGTCAGGGCTGATGAAAGACAAGTGGTAGTCTATTGGCTATTGTATCTTCTCTCCTAATGTCATAGCTCGTGTCATACCCACCTATTCCCAGGATGACTAAAAAGCAAAAATTCAATCTCATGGCATTTCTGGAGCTGGATGACATGAAAGTATAGGCTTTTTATTTGGACTGGCTTTGCTAGTTTTTCCCTGAAAGTTTTCGACCTTGGGAGCATCATATCTGCAGAGAAGGGAAAGGACCCCCTCTTTGGCAACACATATGACAGTGAGCTGAAAAAACAAAACAGAACTTGCTTTGGCAAAATGAATAAAGAACTTTAAATTCACAAAAAAGGATTAAGCACGCTGGAGTTTTAAGTGGTCTACCAAACGGTTCCTAAATAGTCTAGTTAACATTTGACAATGGCTCCACATTAATTGTGGCTCTCCAAATGGAGCAACTCTCCATGCCCGCTGGAGAACACACTGGAGAAAAAAAAAAAATTGGCCCTTCTGACTCACTCTGCTTGTTCTTAAAACAGCAACAGCAGCAGCAAAATGCTGGGTTTAGCCTGTTGTGTTTCTTGATGCTGCAGGAGTTGCTAAAGGGGGCTGGGATCTGTAACTAGCCTGAAGCTGTCAGCTTCATCCCCCACAGCTTGACAGCAAATAGTGGTTAAGGTTTAGCTTGCCTACTCTTTTTTTCTAGAGCAGTCTAACTTTTCTTTATGAGCATCCGTCTTTTCAGAGCTGTAGTGAGAATTCTACTGAAATTGTGCTGTGTGTACGTAGCATAATGAGGTGTACAGAGTAGACCCTTCAATAAATGTGGGTTAAAGGGGACTGAGTAAGGTTTGAAAGGTAACTGAAAGGAGGGATTAGCAAAAATCTTATTTTTAGAATGTGTTGTAAACCTTCTTTAATCGTAAGGCATTGTTTTTAGGTCCAAGTATTTCATGATTATATATTGATTCAATTTAATAAATATTTACTGAGCCCTGCTAGCCATACTTCACCAAGAGTCTGGAAAAGGAGGGTGTAGTGTATAAAACTATGACAGATATGTTACTGTCATGAAACTTTTAATCCAGCAGGACAGATGGACTAGAATAGTGATTTGTCTTTTAAAAGTTGGGTGACACACATGAAAAAATGTTCATCATCACTAGCCATTAGGGAGATTCAAATGAAAACCACATTGAGATACCCCCTTACACCAGTTAGAATGGCCAAAATTAGCAAGACAGGAAACAACGTGTGTTGGAGAGGATGTGGAGAAAGGGGAACCCTCTTACACTGTTGGTGGGAATGCAAGTTGGTGCAGCCACTCTGGAGAACAGCGTAGAGATTCCTCAAGAAATTAAAAATAGAGCTTCCCTATGGCCCTGCAATTGCACTACTGGGTATTTACCCCAAAGATACAGATGTAGTGAAAAGAAGGGCCATCTGTACCCCAATGTTCATAGCAGCAATGGCCACGGTCGCCAAACTGTGGAAAGAACCGAGATACCCTTCAACGGACGAATGGATAAGGAAGATGTGGTCCATATACACTAAGGAGTATTATGCCTCCATCAGAAAGGATGAATACCCAGCTTTTATAGCAACATGGACTGGACTGGAAGAGATTATGTTGAGTGAAATAAGTCAAGCAGAGAGAGTCAATTATTATATGGTTTCACTTACTTGTGGAGCATAAGGAATAACATGGAGGACATGGGGAGATGGAGAGGAGAAGGGAGTTGAGGGAAATTGGAAGGGGAGGTGAACCATGAGAGACTATGGACTCTGAAAAACAACCTGAGGGGTTTCGAAGGGGCGGGGGATGGGAGGTTAGGGGAGCCAGGTGGTGGGTATTAAGGAGGGCACACATTGCATGGAGCACTGGGTGTGGTGCAAAAACAATGAATACTGTTACCCTGAAAAGAAATTAAAAAAAAGTTGGGTGACACAGTTGGAATGTCCTTGTAACAAAATCTCTCTTCATTTACTCTCTTCCTTACTCATTTAAATGAAGAGAAAACTAAGGTGATTCATCTGAGACTGGGAAAAAGAAAAAAAAGGTTAGGGTACGTGGTATTTCCTGAGAGTAAATGAAATGCTTCTGGAGCCAATCCACTAAAAGCCAGGGCTTTTTGTTCCAGAGTTAAGACTAGCTCATAGGCTGGTTCCCTTCCTCTCCGATGTCCTCCTGACTCCCTACTCAGTCTTCCATCTCTCCTTGAGTAACTCTGTTGGGCTTCGGTATTAACTGTTCAAGAGAAGGGAGCTTCCATTCCATAATGGTGCCACCCTCTCCCAATCCCCCATGCCTCACAGATGGCCTTTCTTATTCTGGCTTGCTCATGAACCATAATACTAGGAACTCAGTTTCTAAAGTCTGAGATTTGTAAGACTTCTGAATAAGAAAATGCTTAAATTGGCCTTGGAGGAATCGATCTTTCTGGGTGCTCCATATCTCCTGGGACTGTGCCATCACTGTGGGGGACACACCAGGAGTTGAATGGAACCCAAACGGGTGCTGCTGGAGAGAGTGACCCATGGAGGAGCCTGCTTGCTTTATACTTCCTAGGGATATAGGAAGCTGTAACGATCTGTTGTTATCTCTCAGACTTCTTGCAAAGGGTCTGCATTCATGCTGCTTTGAGAACTGTAGTACATACACACAGATAGTTTGTCTGGGCCTTCTGGAAACAGTCTCACTCTCTTGGGAACTACTTTTTCTTTCACTCTAAACATGCACTTCTAGAGGGAGTCACCATGTTCTTACTTGACTTGAGTCCCTGCTTCCTATTGTTCTGGAGGTAAAGCTTAACTTTGTATGGGTTTTGTTGTTTAATCTTTCCTTTAGTTACTAGAAATACACCAGTACACGATCAAATAACCTCTACCTCCTTTTGTGTATTCTGCTTCACACTGAGTTTTTATCAATTGCAACCTTTAAGAGAGTCCTGCTTAGTAAGTGGATCTGCTCTGACGCTGGTCCCAAGTCTCCCCTTCATTCATATGTATATGTATATGTATATGTATATGTATATGTATATGTATATGTATATGTATATGTATATATGTATATGTATATATGTATATGTGTATGTGTATGTGTCTATGTCTATGTCTATGTGTATATGTGTATATGTATATGTATATATGTATATGTATATGTGTATATGTATATGTATATATGTATATGTATATGTGTATATGTATATGTGTATATGTATATGTATATATGTATATATGTGTATATGTGTATATGTATATGTATATGTATATATGTATATGTATATATGTATATATGTATATGTATATGTATATATGCATATATGTATATGTATATGCATATATGTATATGTATAT